>JAQIXT010001197.1:0-17926 GCA_034700445.1 Stenotaenia linearis | reverse complement strand
AATTAATTTTTTAACTGATAAAAGAAAAACATTGTTTTCCGTATTTTTGCTCTTTCTCAGTCTATTATGTTCCATGGATGTTTTGTAATGGAAATATTTTATTTTTACTTTTTTAAAAAATTGTTTGCCATTATTACCAGGCGCACGTTTCACTGAAGCGCATGAATACTTACATGTGCAAGGATGAGATCGACCCAATGAATGTAACACATGAACCAACCGGTATTTGTGAACCTTTTAGTTGAATTTCAAATGAAAATAATAATTTTACTGATTTTTGTTTATTTTTTTAATTTTATCTCAAGCTCATCCCTTGACTATTGACAATGGAACATTTTCTTGGGGTCCAGATGATGATCCTGTTTTAAATAATGTTATGCTTAAAGTACCAAAAGGAAGTTTAGTTGCTGTTGTTGGGCCTGTAGGAGTCGGTAAATCTTCACTTCTGGCTGCAATTCTCGGGGAAATGGAAAAAACTCAAGGACTCGTTAACACAACCGTAAAATTTATAATTGTCATGTTTTTAGTGTTTGTTTAAATTATTTGATTATTTTGTAGGGGACTATTGCATACGTTGCACAACAAGCTTGGATTCAAAACACCAGTTTGAAAAACAATATTTTATTTGGAAATCCACTTGATGACGAAAGCTATTCGAATGTGATCGAGTCTTGTGCATTGAGCACTGATTTGGAAATGTTGCCCGGTGGTGATGAAACTGAAATTGGAGAGAAAGTATGTAACGAAATTTACATATTTAAATTGAGAATTAAAGGGAAATTTTTAGGGAATTAATTTGAGTGGAGGTCAAAAACAACGAGTGAGCTTAGCTAGAGCTGTGTATACAAACGCCGACGTTTACTTGCTCGATGATCCATTGAGTGCAGTTGATTCGCACGTGGGTAAACATATTTTTGAAAAAGTTATTGGACCCAGTGGAGTATTAAAAGGCAAAGTGAGTTTTAAAATTTTGTCGAAGTTGTTAATTCCACGTTCAATCAAATTTTTATACTTTTTTTCAGACCCGAATTTTAGTCACTCACGGCATCACTTATTTGCCTCAAGTAGACGTCATTGTCGTGTTGAGTGGTGGAACTATATCCGAGATTGGAAGCTACAAAGAATTATTGGAGAAAAAAGGAGCATTTGCAGACTTTCTAATGACGTATTTAAGTGAAGGAGACAATGAAGAAAATAACGAAGGTATTTTCAATTGTAACTCTTACATTTCAGAAATGATAAAAATTATCATCATCAATTTTACTTTCAGTTTTGCAAGAAATCAAGGAAGAATTGATATCTAAAATTGGCGAAATTGAAATGGAAAGGCGTTTATCTCGGCAATTGTCACGCGCCTTGAGCAACACATCGCACGTTTCAAATTCCGACACTCATTCACCAAAACGAAACTTGAGCGTGGACAAAAACGCCCTTCCACATGAAAATAACATAAAAGTGGAAGCCAAAGAGTCGAAATTGGTTAAAATTGAAACTAGCGAAACTGGTCAAGTGAAATTCGCAGTTTACATTCATTACTTGAGATCTGTTGGACTTCTCATTGCACTTTTGACGTTCTTAGTTAATGTTGGAGCCCAAGGATGTAGTGTTGGCTCTAATATTTGGTTAAGTATTTGGAGCAACGATCAGCCAATCAATGGTACTCAGGACCCAGAATTAAGAGATTTAAGATTAGGAATATACGGTTTACTTGGCTTTTTGCAAGGTAAATTTTTTAGTGACTGAATGTTACAATTGATTTATTGATTTTATATTTCAGCTTTGCTTATTCTCATCGGATCAGTAACATTAGCCAAAGGCTGCATTAATGCATCATCACTTCTCCACATGGAAATGCTGAACAACATTCTTCGCTCACCGATGTCATTCTTTGACACAACTCCGTTAGGACGTATCGTTAACCGTTTCTCAAAAGATGTGGACGTAGTTGACGCGACTTTGCCGATGACCCTTCGGTCATGGCTGAATTGTTTGCTCTCAGTTCTAGCAACAATTTTTGTTATTAGCATCACCACTCCATTATTTTTAGTAGTCATTCTCCCTCTCGGAATAGTTTATTACTTTATTCAAAAATTTTACGTGGCGACTTCACGTCAGTTGAAGCGACTCGAGTCCGTCAGTCGATCGCCCATTTACTCGCATTTTGGAGAAACTGTTACAGGAGCACCAACCATTCGTGCCTACAATCGTCAAAATCAATTCATTGATCACTCAGAAGCCACCGTAGACGAAAACCAGATCTGTTATTATCCGAGCATCATCGCCAACCGGTGGTTGGCCATTCGACTGGAGTTTGTAGGAGGTATCATTGTTACCTCAGCTGCACTCTTTGCTGTACTTGGACGTGATACGATGGAACCTGGCTTAGTTGGGTTGTCCGTCAGTTATGCTTTATCGGTTAGTACAAAAGAATTTTTAAAAATTGTTCTACAGTTATTTAATGTTTAATGACATGATTTATTAGGTTACCGCGACTTTGAATTGGATGGTGCGCATGAGTAGTGAATTGGAAACAAACATAGTTGCTGTAGAAAGAATCAAAGAGTATACGGAAACACCACAAGAAGTAATGCTTTTTAAAATGGAAATTTTTTTGTTTTAATACAATGTAATGATTTTGATTAGGCTGCCTGGGAAATCGAAGAGAAGAAACCACCTCCATCTTGGCCTGATGAAGGCGTTGTCAAGTTAAATGATTATAAAACACGATATAGGGAAGGATTGGATCTTGTTTTACACGGGATCACCTGCACTGTTAATGGAGGAGAAAGGGTAAATTTCGTTGTCCCATATAAGATTTTGTTATTTGAATTTATTTTTTAATACGACAGGTTGGAATTGTGGGCCGAACTGGCGCTGGAAAATCTTCTCTTACTTTAGCATTGTTTCGGTTAATTGAACCTGCATCTGGAAATATTTTGATTGATGATTTAGATGTTACAAAAATGGGATTGCACGATTTAAGATCAAAATTAACTATTATACCACAAGTTTGTTAATTAGATTGATTAGTTACAAATTTATGTATTGTTTATTAATTTCTTTTTTCCCGTATTTGTTAGGATCCAATATTGTTCTCTGGTACTCTCAGGATTAATTTAGATCCATTCTCAATTCACACAGATGCTGAGGTATGGACATGTTTAGAACAATCACATCTTAAAGCATTTATTTCAACTTTACCTATGGGATTATTATACGAAATTTCAGAAGGAGGAGAAAACTTGAGGTTACAAAAAAATTGGGTTCTGGAAATCTTGTTGTTGACTAAATTTTCTTGCTCCATTTCAGTGTGGGACAAAGACAGCTGGTCTGTTTGGCTCGTGCTCTTTTAAGAAAAACCAAAGTATTAATTTTGGACGAAGCCACTGCAGCAGTTGATTTAGAAACTGATGATTTAATTCAAGCTACTATTAGAAAGGAATTTGCTGATTGTACTATAATTACAATCGCTCATCGTCTTAACACTATTATGGATAGCAATAGGTTTATTTTAAAATTACTTTAATTTCAAAATTTAAAATAATTTCAAATTTTATTTTAATTTCAGAATAATGGTTTTAGACAGAGGAATGATAAAGGAATTTAATTCACCGGTGAAACTTTTGCAAGATCATAAATCTGTATTTTATGGAATGGCTAAAGATGCTGGCCTGGTGTGAACTATATGTATTTCATTTTACACAGACACATAATAAAACATATTTTTTATGTACAATTGTAGTCAATTGTTTTGATGTGGATTTCATATTTCAGTACCCATTTTCTGTGCATTAATAAAATCGGAATTTATTAAAATATTAAAATTTTGGTCCTTAATAGGGATTACAATGAATCCAAGTAATAACTTTTTATTAAAAAATGCCATTTTTACCGGGACATTTTTATTTTGAATTTGCATTTCTTTCCCCACTTCCCACATTTTGCGTGAAATAATCCTTACTAAAAAAAAGGAAGGAGTTGCCTTACGATGTAGCGCCGTTACTTGATACGAGAAACAGTTTACGCATGCGCAGATTTTACTTTTTATCGCTTTCGATGGAGCGATAATGCGCAATGATACTTGAAAAGAGGGTTTGTAGGTTATTGTATGTCGGTGTGGTTAATTTTCCTTTTTAATCTGTGCCATGATGGAAACATTTAATCTAAACGATAGAACGTTAGAAGAAGGTGAAATTGATGATTTAGACGACGGTCGTGTGGAAATTGGCTCGTTGAGCAGAGAGAATGATTCACAAAATCGTAAATGGCCTTTGACTTTTCTTCATTTTAAAGACGAAGAAACATCCTCAGTCCGTGTGACTAGGACCAATTCGTATCACCCTCCTCGTTCTAAAACAGTTAAAGTGGTACCAGTAACACGTGAAAGGGTCAGGCCTAAATTTGTGCGACATTACCGACGCAGACTGAGCGGGCAAAGGCATCAAATTGAAAGAAGTAAAGATTCTAAAGGTTTTGTGAATTTTTTATACAATCCAAGTAGTATTTAATTTTTATTGATTGTAATCTAATTACCAATGACATCATGTTTATTTTAGATCAGTTTAGTTATGAAGATTTATTATCGCAATATCGGGATATTCAAAGCCAGTTAGAAGAGTTAAAACAAGAAGAGAATTCGAATCGAACAGAGAAAGGAAAAGATGGAAAAGAAAACGTTAAATCAACATCGAGGCGGAGGAGGAGTTCAACTACAACGCGACACAATTCGACAAGAACCAGAAGACGGGTGAGGAGCCGGTCAAAAAGTAGTGCCAATGATTCATTGAAGTCTAAATCACCCCAAGTAATTTGCTTAGTCATATTATATTTTAAAAAATCATAATTTATAAAAAAAATTTGTCTAGGTGCCAAGTGATGAAGATGAAGACGTACAGGAATTAAGGAGAATTGCTTTGGCAAGTGCTAAAGATAAAGTTAAAACAAATAAATCTCCAGGTATTTAAAAATCACCTAAAATTAAATTTTTTTTTTTGCCATTTTAACATTTATAAATTTTTAATATTTAATATTCAATAGAAAGACGATTATCATACTGTAAGCCAGATGATGCAGAAATAAAATCTGGAGATGGTGAATCCTTACAAAATGATAAGTCACAAGATGTGCAATCTCATTTGTACGATAATTATGAACAAGTTGCAATGGAATTGGACAGTAATTACTCAGAAGGAGGTAATTGTGGTATATTTTCACTTAAAACGTATTTCGTTGTCAATTTTACCTCATTTATAGCAGAGGATGAAGATGAAGAAATTTTGCGCTCCACGCTCTTATTGTCACTGAATCAGAAAAAGAGCAGCACTGCAATTCCTATTGAGGTTGCAGTAACCGCTCCTCCAAAAGTGCAAGAAAGGGAAACAAAAAAGGCGCAGCCATCGCTATTAAATTTGCAGCTGCCATTACATAAACCTGTGGTTATCAATTTAGGAGAAGATTCAACTGATTCTGAATCCGAAAATGAAATTCCACAGAAATCCACAAAATCAAATGGGATTCCAAAGGTCACAAATGAAATTAAGACTTTAAAAATTGGAACAGTACCAGTGCAAAATCGGATTACCACTAAATTAATTAACGATGCTAAATCTGAACATCATTTAAAATTGATAAGGTTTTTATTTTATTATAATTGTTTTAATACTTTTGTATTAATACGTTATCTGGTTTTGCAAACAGGCTTTTGAAAAAGGAAAACCAGGAAGTAAACGGATTGAAAGCGTCACTCAGTAAAAAAAAAATGTTTTTGCTCGAGGCTGAGAAGAAAGCTAAATTATTGACTGAGCAACTTGCAGCAGTTAATAAAATCATCATAGCTAATAAAGCTAATATTGCAAATCTTAAGTCTCAGGTATTTTTAATTTAATTGAAGTTTTAGGATTAGCAGTTTAAAAGTTGTGATTTAGTTCCAGGTTGCGTCAGCTCGGATGAACGAAAGACGTGCGCAAGTAATTGCAGTTCTTTCACGAGAAAAGATTTTAGCCAAATCAACGGTAGTCCTTCGAAATCAAGTACCTAATCAAGTAAGATTAAATCAAAATAGATGTGCGAGTTATTCAATGTTATTTCATTTTTAAGGCATCTGTTAAAAGACAACGAATTCAAGAAATTGCAGAAGAGAAAAAACGGCTTTTGAAACGTGAACAGGAAATTGCATTACAATTAAGACTTTTGCAAAGTGTTAAACAGCCATCACGGAAAGTTATTTCTTCTGGAAAATCTTTGCAAACAAAGAATGAAAAGTTAAACAACAATGTTGCTCAAAATGTTTCTATTGTGCCACAATCAAAGGCAAGCAACTCGAGTGAGCAAAAAACAAATACTCAGCCACAAGTAGAAAAATATGTTTCGGTTATAAAAATTGCTGCTCCACATAATTTGGATTTATTTGCACTTCCTTGGAATGAAAATGTAAGATATTTATTTAGGTTTAATTAAATTTTATTAATTCCTTATCATTTTACTTCTCAGATCGAAATTCCACTGCATTTTCCTAAAAATGTAGAGGAAAACTGTGCAAATAATCCACTTTCACACTTAAAAGCATACAGGCTTGCAAGGTCTTTTGATGGAAAATTTGCGTCGTCAGTATATTCGAATAAAGTTGATCCCGATTGGATGCTGTGTTCTTTTGATCTCCGAGGAACTTGCAATGATGATCAATGTCCGTGGCAGCATTCTACCAATTATACTCTGTCTCCTGAAGAAACATTAGTTGATCTTGCTTTGTATGCACCTTCGGTTTTAGGGGTCAATCAAACATCAAATCAGCAACAAATCCAAAATGCTCTGAGTAAGTTTGATTTTCTGTATTTGTATTTCAAAGATGTTTACTTTTTTTCCTTTTTTCTTTCAGTTGAAAAGGTGAAACCTTTATTAAAAAAAGAGCCAAATCTTGAAACTGCGTGTTACACATTAGCTCAGGAAATTAGACAAGTTGGAGATCACAAAATGATCTTAGACAGGCGAAAATTTTTTAATGCAAGAAAAAGGAAATTAAATACCACTCACTTAACCAAAGAAATCACTGCCGATTGTGATCGTAAAGAAATTGACTTTGACAATGAAGACGGTAAGCGATATTTTTCATACGTCACTCAAAATTCTGAGGATCTCGAAGAGATTTTAAAAGAAGATCCGACTAATGTGGATTTATGGTTGGAATTGGCTGAATTAAGTTACAAAAAACGGTAATTTTAAAAACTTAAATTTACATTGTGATAATTTTTGATATTAAAAATTTATTTTTGCAGTGTTAAGTCATCGAGCAAAACATTCGATCGGACCCTACACATTCTGTCCCGCGCCTTAGAAAATAATCGAAGTAGTGAGAAATTATGGCTTAAATACTTATCGCTTTATGAGCATCATCCTAAAAATGAGGATTTTGTTGATCTTTGCCGACAGGCATTTGAATTTGCTCCTTCGTTTGAAATTGGAGAACTGGTAATTATAAATTACAACTCATTAAACTAAATATCTTCTAATTTTTTTTCATCTTTTATTTAACAGTATTTAAAATCGTCATCTGATAAATTTGAAGTTTGCAATTGTCTCTGGAGATTTCTGGAAACTAGTTCAGATGACACTTCCAAAGAATTAAATTCATTAAGAGGGCTTCAGTTACAAATGCGACAAACACAGTTACATTTGGAAAATTCGCCCCAAGATGCAATTCACTTTTTATATGTAAGTTAAACAAATTGAAATATCTGAATGAAATTAACCGATAAATCTTTCTTGAAAAGGAATCCTTGAAGAGTAACACCAAATCGTTGCTTTTACCACATCATTTGGCATTCGCCTGGCTAATACTTATTCATTTGGCAAATTTTTCTTCCCTGCCGTTCAATTTGTTTAACGGTTACTTTTCTTTGGGGTTTGATGTAAGAAATTATTAGTTTAATAACCCATGGTGATTGCTGAGTCAACTTTAAATTAATTTTAATAGAGCCTGTTTATCATTTCTTGGACCGACATCTCTTCATTTAGAAAACTATTTCCAATATTTAAGGATGCAATTCGATGCAGCAATTCATGGAATTCCCCTAAGGATGCATTTGTGTTACATTGGAATTTAATTGAGTTACTTATGCACTGTAAAGAGTAAGTAAAATTTGTATCAAACTTTAATTTTAGTGCTAAACTTTTTTTCGTTCCATTTGCAGTTGGAACGCTGCCAAAAATGAATGCCAAAATGCAATATTGAAATTTCCAAACTTAATCGATCCAGTGATTTTGCGTCTGAAAGTCGTTGAAAGTCAAGGCAGTAAATCAGAATTGTTAAATGCTACGCAATCAGCCATTTGCCAACATGAAACGTCTTGTCGTCTTCGTTTTGTGGCTGCACTTATTGCTCGCAAATACGAGTCGTCATCAGCGGCTCTTGAATTATTACGTAATTTTTCCAAAGGATTGTGCGGAAATACGATGCTGGAACCGATTTGTTGTTTCAAGTAATTTTAATTAGCCTTGTGTGTATTTAATTCTTGTTTTTATTTAACGTGAATTTTCAGAACGATTTTAAATTTAAATCAAAAGTTAAGAATTGGCAAAAGGAAACAAACAATTGTTGAACCTCATGATATGATTTACGTGTGGTTATCATTTAGGTACTTTATAAAAAAAAAATTTTATCTATAGAGAATTAATTATTTCAATTTTATTTTACTTATTCAGTTTATTTTTACACCTCGATGGACAAGATCCTTCCTATCATTTGGACACTGCTTTAATCCGTACAGTGTGCCGGTCCCAACGAATACTCATATGGTCATTGTATGTCGGTCTTGAAACATTCACTAATTGCTTTAATTTTTATTGTACTTTCAATCAACTTGTGATGATTTTTGTGTAATTTAAATCAGTTACCTCCATCTGGATTCGAGCAAAAATGCTGCGTGGTGGCTCCAACAAATTAGAAGATGTCTGAATTCAGTTGATATTGTATATCAAATGGATTTGATCGATACAATTTGCGGAATCTTACCGGACGAGGGAAAATTAAATTTTCTTGATGCAATGTACGACTGGAAGCCAAACAGCAGTCACATTTTACTCAGGTAAACAGTTATTAAACAGTTAATAATTCTTTAAAACAATATTAATTATTTATTATTTATTCTTGAAGATACATACAACTTCTAGCCGCTAAAGGTGATCATGCAACTGTTACCTTCCTTTCTCGCGATGCTGAAGTCGCTGCTTTGAGCGTTGAAGTAGCTCTTCTGTAAGAAGGAAAAAACTAAAATCATCAAAATTTTCACATTCCGAACAATTTTTATAGGTCTATTCAATCGGCATCTCGAGTTTTGTCTGGCCATCAGGTGGTGTTTTTTATTCTCCCACATGTATGGAAGTTTGATTTTCGTAATTTACTGTAACATGTTATTGTTTGTTTCAGTTTTCATCTTTAAGATCCCGTTTCGCAACTCTTTACCCACTGGAAAGTGCGTTTCGGTCAAATGTGAGTGAAAACTCGCATGTTGATGACGCTTTGCTTTCCAGGGAAGGTAATTTGTTAAACAAAATGGTGTCGTAACGAAAATCCAGGGAATTAACGCCGATAACCCCCTTTATCTGATTTTTTCCTCCTGTCGTAAGTATTTCTTAGGTCGTTGGGTTAAAAAGAAACTGTAGGGAAGGGTGATGATGGGAGGACGAGAACAGAAGAATTTTTTTTTAAAAATTCAGACCAGTGACATTTAAAAACACAAGAAGATTATTCTCACGTGACTCGTTATGATGACCCTGGACAACGACGACTTTGCTGATAGTTTACTGTTACATCGCAAGTCCAGCTGGTGACCTATGATCTTTGTAACTTCAAATGCTGAGAATAAAAAAAAAGTTTTCATTGACATGTGTGCTCATTGATTTCCTGCAAGCGGATGCCCAAATAATGCGCTTGCGCAATTACGGGTTAAGGGTCAGAGCAAGGGACAGTCAAAGTAATTTTTAACAACGCAATCAGAAGTCGAGAGATTTTTTAACTCATCAAATGAAGTCGGTTCCTGCTTGGACTGTGTTATTGCTGTTCGCATGTGGCCAGGTGTGCGTCTGTCAATGGACAGGTGTGATTAGTGGAAGGTGTGAAAGGGGTCCAACTGACACGAGCAGCCCCAGGACACCCGGGGATAATGGTTTTCACATTGCTATTTCGGGAAATCCGGAGAAATACGTACCTGGAGAGAAATATGCCGGTGAGATATAAAACTGAGTAGAAAGTTATAATGCGTTATAAGTCGCATTATAAGTCGATTTAATTTTTTTTTAAAGTGATGTTAAAGGGTTGGAAGACTCAAGTTAGTGTTCAGAAGTTTTTAGCATTTATGTTAGTGGTAGAACCGAATGCACCTGAAAAAGAACTTACTCCACTTACTGTAGGAACTTTTCAGGTATTTATTTAATTTTTTTTTTGAATTGGTTGAAATTGCAGTTTAATTTAAAATTAAATTAGTTGTTTGGCGATACTTTCACCAAATTTTCGTCTGAGTGCCCCAATGCTGTGGTTCACACATCTTTGGTGTATAAATCGGAGATCCAAGTTTTATGGATTGCACCTCCTGCAGGTGCTGGTTGCGTGCAGTTTAAGTGAGCATAAATTTTGTGCTAAATAACATAGCTTGCATTACTTTATTATTACCTTATTATAATATCTTTAAAGAGCTTTAATATCGGAACAAAAAGATATGTGGTACATGGATGAAGGTGGACTGACAAAACAGTTTTGCGAGGAAGGTCAAATATATTGCGTATTCTTATCAACTTCAAATTAAATTACGATAAATTATGATAACTTTAGAACAAGAAAATTTGGATCAACAGCCAGAAGTGTTGGAAGAATGTTGTGCTTGTGACGAAGCCAAATATGAAGTTGTTTTTGAAGGTTTATGGACAAGACAAACTCATCCTAAAGACTTTCCAACAAGTATAAATAATAGGTTATGGTAATAAATGCAAGAAGATTTGAATATTTATTTTTGCAATGCAGACGAATGGCTTACTCATTTCTCCGACATTATTGGAGCATCTCATAGTCCCGATTATACTATGTGGGAATATGGTGGTATTGCATCAGAAGGATTGCAATATGTTGCTGAATGGGGAGCTACAAGAAATATGGAAACAGAATTAAAAGGACAGGTTCAATCGAAATTGATCTTTTGAAATTTACATTAGAAATTAATAGAAGTTCTCTTAACAGTCGGCTCATATACGAACAATAATCAAGGCTCGCGGTTTGTGGTATCCCAATGTCAGTGGAAAAACCTTTGCAGTCTTTCGAGTTGACCGTCGTCATCATTTGATGTCATTAGTTAGTATGTTAGGTCCATCACCTGATTGGGTTGTAGGAGTGAGCAAGTTAGAATTGTGCCTTCAAAATTGTTCTTGGTCCACGCACAAAGTACTGAATCTCTACCCATGGGATGCGGGAACAGACAGCGGAGTCACATATGAGGTACATTGTGAGGATTTATTTTATATTTCATTGCTTTATTTTTTTCTCTCATAAATTTCAGTCTCCTAATTCGCCTACTCATCCCAGGGAGAAAATTAGGCGAATTACGTCTAGTTATCCAAATACTCCAGAAGCACCATTTTATGATACCAGTGGAAAACCAATGAAACCTGTTGCACAATTAATAGTTACAAGGCAGCGTTTATATGAGAAAGATTGTTCGGATCAAGATGTTATTCCCATCGTTGATGACAGTGATAATATCGGCGATAACAGCGAAGACACGAGACGTAATAAACTTTGTATCTTCCTAAAATTTTGCTTCCGAAGAAAAAGTTAAACTTTTTAATTTTAAATTAAAGAAAAAAAATTAAAAATGTACTAGTTTGTAAAACTTTCGACTTTACAAGTTATCAGTAATCCTTTTCAGAGGTCAAAAGGTTTTGAGCAAAAATCAGGGTTTAAGAAAGATAAAGCGATTTTTGGAAAATATATTTTTTTTCTTTCAGCTGAATGTGCTACCTCTGAGTGGGGTTCATTCACACCTTGCAGTGTGACTTGTGCGAAAGGGTTAAGAACCCGTCGCAGAACCTATTTGATGCCAATGAAAGCTGACATGATGGGCTGCAAGGAGCAATTGGAACAGAATGAAATGTGTGCTGCACGAATTCCAGTATGTCCAGGTGGATCAGAAGAAGACAGGTAAGTCAGTGCTTGACCTCAAAACGAAATACATTAGCCGAGAAAAAAGAAAAGAAAAAAGTTTTTAAAAAAACTATTAATTTTAATTTCCTCCAGTCCGGAGGTGGGCATTCCCTTAGTGCCTCAAAGATGTGCCGTCTCACCATGGTCACCTTGGTCGGAATGCAGTGTAACGTGCGGCAAAGGAACACGCTATCGAAGCAGACGGTATTTGGATTCTTCGGTTCAGAAAATGTGTACATTAAACACTCATGAAACAACTTTTTGTATGACACCTGTAGAATGCGAAAATGGTTTTCAAGTATGAAAAATTAAAAAAAGAGTGCTTAAATCGCAATTTTAATAGTTTTATTAATTTGTTTAGGAAGATGGAGTATGTGCTGTAACTGGTTGGTCTGATTGGTCACCGTGCACTGTAACGTGTGGAAAAGGAACGCGATTTCGCGTTAGAGAATATTTGAAACAGGGTGCAGAAAAGATGTGCGATGTAGATTTGATGGATGAAGAGATGTGTATGGGGGACAAGCTTGACTGCAGCGTGTCTATGTCTGAAGCAAAAGGTTAAATATTGATTGAATTTTCAAGTCTCGTCGTAAACACCGTTTCTATTTATGTTTTAGAAATATGCATGCAGGACTCATATATTGGTCCGTGTCGCGGTTACTTTCCGAG
Organism: Stenotaenia linearis; assembly: GCA_034700445.1. Lineage (NCBI taxonomy): Eukaryota > Metazoa > Arthropoda > Chilopoda > Geophilomorpha > Geophilidae > Stenotaenia > Stenotaenia linearis. The sequence continues at coordinate 5,073 of JAQIXT010001197.1, read as the reverse complement.
GTGGTATTTTGATTTAGGAAAGGCCATGTGTCTTCAGTTTATTTACGGAGGTTGCCGCGGAAATAAAAACAATTTTGAACGATACGAGGATTGCAATGCAATGTGCTCTTTCCTTAGGAATCCTAATTTGCCGCCTCTTGGTAAACTTTAAAATTTATATTTTATTTTATAACTTTAAAAATTCATTTTAGATGAGGGGAATTCTGTGACTGATCCACAACAACAAGCATTATCACATGTACCGCCCCCACCCCCGCCAGCGCCAGTAGCTCGTCCTATTAATTGCATGTTATCCGAATGGTCACCTTGGTCTCCCTGTACCGCAACTTGCGGGCGAGGAAGAATGGAGCGACGCAGAATGATCAAAGTGGAGCCACAAAATGGAGGAAAACCATGTCCTCGTAAAAGAATTCAGCGAAAACGGTGCAATTTGGCACTTTGTCAGTAACTTTTCTCTTGGAGATACATCTTGCAATGACTTTCACTTATTAAGATCAAGAAAATTGTAGAAAATATTTACTGTTATAAATCTGAGCAGTAGTTTTTGTTCAAGATATTGTATAATTTACTTGACCTTTAATAGGAATTAAGACAAGTAAATTCCATTTTAAACTTAAAATATCTTAACATTTTATTTGTTAATACATGCAATAAATTTTTTGGTTACAATTTAAAGTAAAAGGTTTTCTTTCCTTTCATAGCGTCAATAATTGGGAAAATAACCTTCACAGTCCTTAATATTATGTAAACAAAATAATTAAGCAATAAAAACCTCATTAAAATATTGCAGCTCATTTAATTTGATGATTAAACGGCAGCTGTTTATTTGTGTGTAATTAATAAGAACATGCATTCACATCTATAAGTGGATCAATTAAATTTAATTATTAAAATTTTACTTAATGCAAAATTATTAAGAATAAATAAAGTATTCTGATTATAAAATATTGGTTTAGATAAATGCGGGATGCAGAAATTTTTTAAATTATTTTTTATCCGCACATTCTGAACGTAAAGTAAATTGATAAAGAAATCAACTGAATTGGCAAACGGCTGAGGGGTGTGAGTGAGTCTCTCACTTAGAGTACTTCTATCCGTAATAACGCTATCGAGTACCACCCTCTTTGTTTCTCTGCAGCGCTCTCTCTAAAATATGACGGGAACTCCTATTCCCAACCAAACCTTATGAAGATCCATAAGGGCATTTACAATTGCCTCGTTTAAAGGTATACTTTCGATTAAAGCTCCATTTTAGGAGCCCATTTAAAGCATTAAGTAATTAGTATTACTACCGTATCCAAATACGAACGCCTCCGAAAAAAATCTTGGCTATGCTAAGGTATTACATTGCATTGTATTACTAAATTATATTAGACGAAGAGAGTATTTTTGAAAAAAAAAATTATTTATGAATTATGAAAAAAATGAAAGAAATGGCACGCTGATTATAAGTTATTAAGCAATAAATTTCTCTTTTAGCAACAACGCATGTTCGGGACCCTGTTACATTATCCTGTAGCTAATCCAATAAAAATTGGCAACTAAGGTTTTAATGTTAAAACAAATTAAAATTAAAATAGAAACTTGAATTAATATTAAAACGAATAAAATCGAAGAGAGAAGAATTAGATTAGGGGGGAGGGTGGGAGAATTAGGATTGGAATTTTTAGAGTATACAAGGATGTATACAGCATTTCAAGTATATATAAATTTTCATCAGTTTTATATTATTACACATTAAAATCATAATTCTTACAATAATTTTGTTTGAATTTAAATTTCAAATTAATTAAACAGACAACTAAATTAAAGTACCGTACAGTATTCAATAGTTAAATAATTTCTCTCTACCGTTTGTTACAAAAAAATAAAAATAATGAGCCTCGCAACAAAATTGCAATTAGCAGCAATGCCACTTTTTCGAATCATAAGAATTATACCCGCTTTTGTGGTTCCCTTGAACCGCTAATCCCGAAATCACTGCACGTAAGGGTACGGATTTAGTCTGGGAATAAGGATTAAAGCAGTCAACATCGTTCCTCTAATGAGCTGAGTTGTAAGTTGAAGCCATTTACTCTGCATAACCTTGGAAACGACTAACATGGCAATCGTAAACGGAAATATGATTGTTTCTGCAATAATAATCCCGTTTACTTAATCACAAGTTTTGTTTTATTATCCCGACTCAAAACTATATAAATTTGATGAATATACAAATCACATGAGGTCAATTCAATAATTAAATTACAAGAGTAAGCGCCTGTAGTATATAGTAGAGAGTTTGCGAAGAATAAAACTTATGTCTTATAACTTATAAATTCCATGTTAATTATAAGTTAGATTTATATTTAATATGGAATTTATAAGTTATAAGACATAAGTTTCGTTCTTCGCAAACTCTCTATTATATGCATTAAAAAACTAATCTAGAAAACAAGCAATAAGAAAACGATCTTTTCCATTATCAAATAGGAAATATGGGTTCTTATACATTAGAATAAAATCTACACAATAGATATTAATTACTGCAATTAAAATAAAAGAGAACTTTATTCATCACCCGCGCAACTTGTGATCTTTATACTAATTACTGTCAGAGGGTTTAAGTTCTGTCGTTTATTAATTCAGTTTAATAGTATGAACTAATTGCAAAAACCGGACGTTATGGGTCTAGGTCACCCAGCAGGACGTACAATAGAGGGTTGGCTAAGCAGAGGGCACGTGTAGATAATAGGGATTGCTCACCTGTCATCATCTGCAGCTCCGAATCAATCTGAGCTGCAAAAAGTCTTACCAGAACTTCTCCGCATAAGCTACCTTACCCATAATGGCTTCTAAGGCTTCGTAATGGCTTGTGAAGTTAAAAAAGGTTTTAGTTGGATAAGAAAAACTATATAACACAGCTTTGCAATTATAGCCGCCAAACCTTGCCAAACCCTGGTTGTGTAAACAATGGACTATTCTTTTCTTTAGCCTGAAGCTTGTTGACTTCCTTGCCACACACATTTGCTCCTTATAAAGTATGCCATTCATTCATTTATTAAATTACATTGATTGATTAGTTTTCGTTGTAAATAATTGATAACCGCAGCATCCGGAATCTGAACTAGTTTAATGGCATTTTGATGAATTTTATGATGCCTCAGGAAAGATGAAAACTTGACAGAGGTATTTCCTCTACATGTCGTCAGTGTTCTCAAAGAATGTGGGCGTCTGTGAAATAATGGGCGGGTGAAGATTGAGTAAAATATTTTTTTTTTAAATTTACAACTTCATTCTCGCTGCAGTAATCGATCTTGAGCACAAAAAAAAGTCAAAATATTTCAAACGATTATACAATCTACTGATTATTGTTTTCATCCGCGTATTTCGTGTTTGGGGGACAACACCAATTATTACGACACGATAGGTCAGATGAGAGAAACGAGCTTATCGTGGCAAGAAAATGATTGTAATCTTATACGAGACAACACTGTCATCACGGATTCACGGTCCGGAGAAAAGAACTTGCAGGCGCCAGGTGTGTCTGTCCAACCACACTACTTCCTCTCACCAAATCTCCCCCTCCCTACCCATGACCCCGCAGAGATGGCGCGTTCCTATGCCCTCCAGGGGAGGGGAAACGAGAGCGTGGCATTCGAAAGGAACCAGCACTCGCAGGCAGGAGGAACCACAATGAACACTCATCCAGGACCACTCAAGGTCGCCGTGGTGGGCGCCAGACGTGCAGGAAAATCAGGTAAAAACAACCGCCACATGTGTTGTAAAATGAATGCATTTTTCTAACCGGTTGCTCATTCCCCCATATCTATAAAAAAAATTAATTTTTCAGCTTTGACAGTTCGACATTTAACAAAGCGTTATATTGGAGAGTACCGTTCGAGCATAGGTAAGTGCACTTGTTTTGTTGTTGTTGTTATCAAGGGGTTGATGCACCCATCTGACCTCGTTGTCGCATGCCTATCGTTAGATCTCCTTTACCAACAAAACTTTAATGTCGATGGTACACCAGCGCAAGTGGAAATTCTCGACATATCACGCTGGACGGTATGTAACACACTTTTATTACGTTGTAAAAGTATATCTCATTTTGAGTGAGTCCATTTCTGAGATTCTTTATTCTAACCACTATTTAGAAAGTATTTGTAATTTATTACCTTAAAATTAAATTACTTAAATTTCTGCATTTATATTTTATCTTCTTTTTCTTAACAAGACGATTTAGAAATGTGTTTCATTATTATCTGTTAATTTTTAACCAGATGGACGATGGGTTCCCTGCAGAGCACGTGCGGTGGGCGGATTCTTTGCTAGTCGTCTACAGCGTGTGTGACAAACAAAGTTTCCAGGTGGCCAAATATCTGTTAGAACATCTGCGCAGCCGCAGTGGGTCGTACCCAGCTGCTACTCTTGTGGGTACTCAACGAGATTTAGAGCATGCAAGACAAGTAAGCACAGATTCCGCAAAAGCATTGGCCTTACGACATGGTTGCGGTTTCTTCGAAGTCTCCTCAGCCGAGGATTCAACATCAGTGCAGTCAGCCTTCCAACATGCGGTTCGAGTGGCGCGTGCTTGTAGTGAAGCGCGTGCACTTAGGAGACGTAAGCTGAGCCTCACTACCGTGACTCGCGCACTGGGCGTACTTATTAAGACGAAACGGCCTTGGCTGTCTTTATAAATACAAATTCTTTTATATTTTATACTTTTGTGCTTTAGTTATTATTTTTATTACATTCTTTGTACATATTTTTGTATAAAATAATAAATGCCTTTTTTCCGTCTTATTGATATTCAGTTTTATATGAAATTATAAAATAAAAATTTTCTGACACAGCTGATTTCCGTTAAACTTTCCCTAAATTAACATAGCCTAACAGCGAGATTTATTGATCTTTAAAAATTCTATTTGCTTTTAATTTATTCCTTGAGCATATTTAGTTTCCGGTCTTAAATATTCATGTAAATAACTTGTTTACACTGAATTAAGTAATGATTTGCTTTAAGTAAAAGTTGTAAGTTTACCTAGACTTTATTGACATAAAACAGTTTACAAAATATATTAAATTCAAGTG
>JAQIXT010001196.1:0-17928 GCA_034700445.1 Stenotaenia linearis | reverse complement strand
AAGGGTTGGTACGACTGAAGAACGAAATTTTGAGTCTGGTACGTTTGGGCTTGAATCACATCTACAAAGTCGAACCAGCTCGTCACTTTGCAAATGTCGTCCAAATGCTTATTTCTCACAGTCAAATAATTTTCGAAAACGCCTTGATAAAGTCTATCGTAGTCGCCATTAGCTTGTGCATTGCGAACCATCCGGTGGAACCTAAACGAAGTAAATTAATTTACTAATGTAAATTTGCAAAACAATTTTATTTTTTACTCTCACCTCGAGTCGAAAGTTCCCTTTTTCTCACCGAAATCGGAATGAAAAATATCCTGCCATAATCCAAAATGACTCTTTTGAGCGTCTTTGACGCCCACTGCGGACGACAGTACGGATGACAACGTCACAAATTTACTCTTGCTACGACCGAACACAAACTGAAAATAGAAATCGACTTTCGGTTCAAGTTTCGTTTCAGAACATCCGAAATTCCAAAATACATACTTGTAAAGTCGACAGGCAAGATCGGACGTCGTTTTCGGTTTTTCTGCACAGTGCAAGAAGCGTGCTCAGATCCAACACGTATTTCTGCAGGTTTAAAATATCTTGAAGACGAAATGCCAAACGGGTAGATGCGATCGGCGGAAACGACAAAACCACGGCCGATTGGCGCAGCTGTCTCAATGGCGGAACGTATCTAAAAACGGTCGTTCGTAACATTTAATGATTTATTTCTGCGCGCGCTAAGATTACTGATCGTTGCAAATGCAAATGATCGGTCTCCGTATTCCACCGGGTGCATTTTTCCGTTTATCCTTGCGCACAGTCGATTCCTTGGCCGTCGTCGAGGCAATGAGGAGATTGATGGAAGCCTACAAAGCGATCGACCGTTACAATCTAAATTTGCGATTAACAACGCGGGTTACTAACAGCGGGAGCTCCGTCGATTTCGTCGATGACGAGACAGTTTGGTCGCGGATCGAGGACGGATCTCATTTGCGTCGACGCTTCTATTTGCCGACGAAATTGCTCGGGGCTCCGATCATCGCTAAGAAATTAAAAAGAATAAAAATAATAATAATAAAGACGCGCAGAAAAACTTAACACCTGGCATTTAATTCGACCACGTTGTAGCCAGCGTGATTGGCGATGACGTGAGCCAGAGTGGTTTTGCCCAAACCTGGGGGTCCGCAAAGAAGAGCGAGTCGCTGAACTGGGCACCCGGTCGGATCGAGCCCCTGTAATCGAAAAACATTGATCGAAAAATAGAAAACTTCACCTCGATTTTAGATAACTTTCTTACTTCGACGACTTGATTTGAAACTTTTTTCAGGGTCGTTTCTCGTTGTTCCTTCCGCTTGATATCTGTGCGCGGTTGCCGGTCGAATACCGCTTTGTCCCACAGTTTCAACCATTTCAAAAGATTCCGATTAATTCCCTGCATCGCAATGAAATGTTGTAATTACTATCTTAGTTTGCGACTCGAATACCTACATCATCGCTCAAGAGCTCGATAAAATTTTTAGGTTTAAACTGTTCGACCCACAATTCTCCCGCAACTTTTTCTTCCCTTACTACGTATTCTCTGGTTAGTGAACGTTCCCTTAATTCCTATTATTTTACAAAATCTTAGTTTCAAAACATACATCGAAAACGCTGCTATTTTTACCTCCGCTTGTTTGCGTAAAATGTAGAATGGCATCGATACGAGATTCTTTATCACTCCCGGATCAAATCGGGGCTTTAAAGAGGATTGAAAAATAAATAAAATTGTTTATATTTACTATTATTGATTTGTACCTTTATAAAATTCTCGCTTCGAACTCGTAAATAAACTCGATTTTTCGTCTCCGGACAAGTGACGGGCATAAAGTTCCCGGGTGGAATTCTTTTTAAAACTTTCTTCGGTTTCGTATTCGAAACATCATCAGCTGTTCGAATTTGATCACTCGCTACTTCGCTATTTATCGGAACACTGCTACTAGTTTCGGAGAATAATTTTCTCGTGACAACTTCCAGTCTAGGTTTCTTAGCACATTCTAAAATCAAAATTGCTGTTTAATTACGAACATTCGTAATAAATATGCATTAAACGAATAATCAAAACAAAACATGCCTTCCTCGTCCTCGTCACGAAGTCTTTTAATGCCTGGTTCACTTTTGCTGGTGTTTTGACTCGGTTGAGATGCAGTTTCTAATTCGCGTAACACGTCTAATTCTTCGGCATACATTAATTCAAATTCGTCTTCTGCGTCCATTTTACAGGTCAGCTGCGATCCGAAAAATTCTCAACTCGCGAGTAAAGATAAAAGTGCTGCCAATTTTCCCGCCTCGACTGTCACTTCCAGGTCACTTCCGTTTCCCAGAACTCTAAATTCGGATCATATTCCGGATCAGAAAAATCGACGCGTGGTCGAGTTGATTATGTACAGGTACGCGTAAGGTACGAAAATCGGTTTCGTGACATCAACAACATGAATTGGTCCGTCCGATTAGGAGCGGTGACTCACTAGAAAAGTCGGGGATTTCTGTTTATTTATTACAACCGATGTCGAGTTGATAAGGGTAAGAACAAATTTCAAATCGTTATAGACTTGACAAACCCATTTTCTCGTTTTCATCTTTCAAACTCGTTAAACAAATGTGGAACGAATTAAATGTTTATAAAATTAATACTCACGTTGCCCAAATTATGTCACAAGTTTAACTTTTGTTAAACGCCATTACTTATCGTGTACCGATTTTTTTTTTATTTCCGCTTATTTGTTTCCTGGTTTGCCTTCGGCAAATCCACCCACTCGAAATTATCAAAAACGAAACGAACAACATTTTTTCAAATTTATCTCGCTCGCCTTTTAAAACTTTTTAAATTCTGCGATGAATAGGTACGAGTTCGATCGGTTATGTGTGGTTTTTAAGTTTATTTTTCCTTTTTCTACACCGCTCCGACCCATAATGATTACAATTTTTAGGTTGAACTGAAGCCATCTAGCATCATTCCAACGAGCAACCAGTGAGCCAGTTTCTTCGTGAATTCGTCTGACTCGATTATTTCCATCTAATTCGGGCTAGATGAGTAACCGCAAATCTGTAAGACGGTGACGCTTTTGACTCACAATCGAATTACGTTTCATACTTTGTAAGTACAGTAATACTACGGAAAACACGTTATCTTTGATTTATGTACTTTGTTTTTAGAACGAACAAAAATGTTACAACAAATTCTGAGCGATATGTTCATCGATCCTGATTTGTTGGCCGAGTTGGACGAGCAACAAAAACAAACTTTGTTTTGTAAGATGAGAGCCGAACAAGTTCGCAGATGGAAGAAAAGGGAGGAGCAACTCGAAATGGAAGAGGCAGAAAAGCCACGTTCAAAAAGGAAGACGAAAAAGAAAAAAGTGGAGTTTCTTGTGGGAAACGACGGCGAACCGTGGACGTGGGTCGTGGGGTGCAGCGACGAGGAAAAAGAGATGACTCTCGTTCAAAACGAAATGGAGAAATGTCGCGTAGGATCGAGTTTGCCCGCGAAAACCGACGCTCGTCCTAAACCTCCGGTGCCTCCCAAGGACAAAGTCCTCGAACGTTTGGCCCAGTTGAGGCAGATAGAGCGGGAGCGAGAAGAGGCCAAAGATATCTACGAAAAGATAAGAGAAACGCAACGCAATGCCGATCGATTGTCGGAAATGATCCTCAAAGAACAAGAGGAAATGTGGAAAGAGCGAGAAAGGAAAGCCAAAGAAGCCGAACGCAGGATCCGAGAGATCGCCAGACAAGCGAGAGAGGAACACGTAAAAGCCACCAACAGTTTGCGCTCGCAAATGAACGGTTCCATCAGGCAGAAACGCAGTGCGGCCTTCGTTTTCTCAAACAGGTTCGAGAAAAACTGTTCGAATTTCGCCTAATCATTAAATATTTGTTTAATCGACTCGTATAAAGAAACAACAAAAGACGTCCCAACAAACCGAGCGACAGGTCCGCAGTCGTCGACTGGTTTCGCAACCAAGAAGTCCAGGACAAGGGTAGCGCCGTGGACCCGGACACTCGGCAACCGATGCCTTGGTTTCACGGTGAGTAACGAATCGAAATTCCAAACTGTTTTTCCTGCGACCGTTTAACTACCGTAGGTTTCGTAAGTCGGATACAGGCGGAGCAACTCCTAGAGAATTACGTTCCGGGAACATTCCTAGTTCGCTTGAGCGAACGAATTTGGGGATACGCCATATCGTTGAGATCGCCGGACCGGTGTAAACATTTTCTGGTGGACGCGGCGGGTTCGTCCTACCAGTTTTTCGGCGCCGGACATTTGGCGCACGCCACTCTCTCGGATCTGATTCTTCATCACAAAGTAAACATAAGGAATTCATCAATCAAAAGCGCTCCAATTAATTCCGCTTTTATCTCGTTAGATTTCACCGATAACGAGTACGGGTCAAGAACTACTGCTGTATCCTTGCCCTCAGGATCCAAAACTCTCAGACATGAGAGAATTATTTGCCTGAGTGCAGCGCATCGCGTTATCGCGTTATCAGTTTTACATTCCATCCGTTTTATTAGCAAAAGAAACGATATAGAAAAAAAACAAACAAACTTCCAAGTGCCATTTTGATAATATTTTTCAAAATAACCATAATCCGTTGTGATTTTTCTTGTATATTTGTAACGATAACGACATTAACTTATTATTATACGATGATAATAAAAATATTTTAAAGTGTTCACACAAAAGGTAAAGTCGAACCGTATGAGCTTTGCGTTGGCGAAGGCGTTTTATCCTAAACACAATTTTTTTGTAAGAACGATTAAAATATTTTTTTTTTCATATTTTTTTTTTTTTTTACCTGAGAGAAATGTTGACATTGTTGCGAATTGTATAGTGTGGGCATGATTGGTGCCAAAGATGGTTTCTTGTTGGAAAACGAGCGACGCATGATCGTGCCTAAAAGTGACTAAAATCAATCGATTTTTTTCGACTAACGAAATTTGCAATTTTCAACCTGCAGCGCCGGGAACGTCGGGTAAACTGATATCGTCTTTGGTTTGCGAAATCCTTCCCAGCAGGCCGTTGTCGTTGTGCTTGTGTTTCTTTTTGACGGATGCCCGCTTTTCGTGCAATTGACTTCGTTCACCCAGCACCAAATTGTCGAGCAAATTGGCCGTCTGAGGATGTTGAAGCGTCTTTTTCTGGAACGCAACTATTTTTTTCGGCCTGAAATGGAAATTAATTTTGAAATTCTTCGTTATCTCGCTGTGTCGACGTATTACCCTTTCGTGGCCTCCGGCGAAGAGACTTTAGAAACGAATTCCGAAGACGTCACTTGAAGATCGTCGTCCGTTGGTGGATATATGGGCGGAATCGGGTCGAGTGTGGGCGACCGTGACTGAAACGAATTTGTTGAACGGACGAGATCAAACGTGAGTAACTGCTCATCTCCTTACCTTTCGTGCTTTGTTTGCGGCGGGAGTTATCTTGATTGGAATGAGTTTCGGCGAAGTCAAACGGTTTCGATCGACGGCGGAAGACTTGACATCCATTTGATTTTCAAATACTTTGAACCGAACTTTAAATTCATCGATGTGAGGCACTTCTTTCGTCTAGAAAATAACCCGATACATTTCGATCCACTTTCGCACATTTTCCTATTTACCGCATAGATATTTTTATTTTTCACAGACGTTTCCGTGGACGGACCCAAAACGTTCGACGTTGTGCTGGATTTTAACAACTTACGAAAAGTTGATTTTTTACGAAATTCTTTTTGTAATTTTTGTCTTAAATCGAACAAAAATTTTTCAGGAAACCTAAAATAAAGAAACAATTATTTAATTTTTATAATCTTTTTTTAATTTAACAATTTAAATCAAATCGCACCTATCCCAAATGAAGTATTTGTGATTCAAAAGCTGCGTACACGAAGGCCGATCGCTCGGATCGAGTTGCAGACAAAGCTGTCGACTAAATTCCGTGAGAATTATTGTTCAAAACGATTAAGTCTAAATCTACCTTTATCAATTCCATCGCTAAAACCGAAACGGACGACAACTTCTCAGCGGCATTCATTTCTCTGTCCGTATTAAACTTCATTCCCACGAACATTGGATTGCTGCTCAATTTTTCTCGGTGTTTGTCGATCAACGGACCTTAAATAATTTAATACAATTTAATTCACTGCCAAATTTAAAGATGAGTAAATGTATACCCAAGTAGGCGGTGATGTAAAATATTTGATCGACGTCCGATTCCCCCGGAAACAGAGGTTCGCCGGTGAGCATCTCGGCCACCAAACAGCCGACGGCCCACACGTCGACTTGACGACCATACCGCGTGTCCCCGACGAGTAACTCGGGAGCCCGATACCATCGAGTGGCGACGTAATCCGTATACGATTGATCGTGGCTTCCCACGAGACGAGCGAAACCAAAGTCGCACAATTTGACCACCCCTAATCTCGACACTAACACATTTTCCGGTTTTACATCTCGATGGATGATCTAGAATCGAATTCATTCGTTTCGGTATCATTCCTCAATATTTAAACGAAACGACTCACGTTGTGCGAATGACAAAAATCGAGCGCTCTCAGCACTTGCCAGGTGTGTTGTCGAACTCTTTCTTCACCGAGTCCATCGGGTGACATCTGTTCCAATTCGTCGAGGATCGTATGATCGACGAATTCGAAGACTAAATACAACCGTCGCCGTCGTCGAAATACTTCGATTAAATTGACTAGATTTTCGTGGCGGAGTTTCTGAAAATTTAGAAAAAATCAATACCACATATTCTGTTTGTTGTTTGTCTTACTTTCAACATTCGAATTTCTCTGAGAGCAATTTTTTTCACTGTCGCGTCGTCTTCGCCTTCGAGAAATTTTTTTATCGCTACGAGTTGTCCGCTTTCTTTGTGTCGACATTTCATTACGATGCCGTAACTTCCTTGGCCCACGATTTCCACGTTTTCATACTTCTCCATTTCAGCATGGAGACTGGCATTTAAAAAGAAAAAAAAGAAAAAAATCGATTTTAATAACGTTCATTCTCTGCCTTCGGTGCATTTGAACATAAATCGATGTTTTTGTTGTTCCTTTTAATCTGTTTAATCAGGAAGTCAATTAATGAAAGCACGTATCAATTTTGTCAATGTTTCATTTCGCGTTTCCACGGCAACTCTAAATTTAAATAAAATTCGTACCTTACTTTTCAAACTAGAAACAAAATATTCTTTATAAAATCTGAGGCAATTAATTCCGCGAGACGCGTTCACTTACCACAGTTACATCGCTTCGATCTAAGAAATGCATTTTCTTTTATAAAACTCCGCATTTAGTCCATAACGTGTCGATATATCCGTGCCAAAAGCTCAAAGCTTAATTAGGGGTTTCCCACTTGCCCATCAAACCGAGCGAGTTCAGAGGTACGTCTGTAACAATCACAAAAATTCATTCATTGATTAAAATCAAAGCGCGACCGGTCACGATCTTAACCATCAACTTCCGCGTGATCATTCTGCCCACTTCTATTTAGCGATTGCATAAAAATTTGGACTGCCAATTAACCTAATTATAACTTAATATTGTATATCTTGTAACCTGCGAACTGAAAAAAACCCAATGCAGGTTACATCGTGCACAGACGGGAACGCAGACACCCGACGAACTTGGACCGATTTTATTTTTACTCAACATTACGTCACACAACATGCGGATGTCGAAGCTTTCCGTCGGGACGTGACGTATTTCAACGATCAGACTCATTATAAACACTCGTGTTGTCATGTGATAAGCGGTCACACGTTATAATATGGCTCTCTTGAATAAGTTATTTGCAGGCCGTAGAAGAGATTCGATTCAAAATATTAACGAAAAAAATCTTTTCCAAGGATCGAGGTAATTTTTTTGTTCATTTTATTTCGTCAATTTCCGTTTTCTTTAATTTTTCTTCCCCCAAAGAATCGCGATGCCATAATAGCACAATTTTTTTTTCTATTTTAAAGCTGCACTCTTAAACCCGAACTGGTCGCAATATTTAAAGCAAATCAAAGTATCAAAAATACAATTTCAATTGTTCTTAAATCTGACAACACGGTTACGTGTTTATTTTGAGATCTCTGCTCGAGAAAAAAAAAAGTGTAGGAAAAGGTCACATGCTTTGCATTGAATCACCCAATTAAAAAAGTTAAACGGAAAACATTGAGAAATAAAATGAATGAATTTTGAATTTTAATTGGCAGGAACTGAAAACGATGATGAATGAACAGCAACAATCATTTTTTGTTCCGATTTTTTCTAGTTGGATTCCACCAGCTTTCAGTAAAGAACAAATTCGTTTACTCCTATTCCGAGAATGTGAAGGAAGAAATAGAAAACTGACGTTTGATTCGTTATCGATCAAAAAAGTCGAACCCGTATCGGTAATAAACAAAGTGCTGACTAATTACAGACGGTAGGAGAAAAAGGTTTCTTTTGTTATAGGTGCAAAGCAATAACGGTTTAGTTCAACGATTACGGTCATGTCCGACCATAAAAAATGAAACGGACAAGACGGACGAAGGAGTTGAGATTACTCAAGATGGAACTGTCTATCAGGTTAATAATACCGATCGATATCAATCGCCCCGAAAACCCAGTAAATGCGTAAATTCCATCGAATTTACGCATTTATCTATCTTTTTATCTCTCTCTCGATGCTCACATGCGAATTTATCATTAATTCAAAGTACAACGGTTTTTTCCAGTTTCTGCGACCGAAAGCCGATACAAAAATGTTGGGGGAAATGGTTTTCGGTTCGGTGGCCATGTCGTACCGCGGAACGACGTCCAAGATTCACACGATACGCACTCCCCCACAACTCATGATAACCAAAGTATATCCCTCTCCTCAGCCGAAAACTGATTCGTAAGTGATATCTGCCGAACTTGAGCTCGGATTTTCGGCATTCCGTCATTCATACTTCCAATTTTTACAGAGAGCGCAAATATGTGGACAGTCTTCCAAATTCTTTGGCCGATTGCATTTACGTGCACGAGAGCGACCATTTAGAGCGGTTGTCGTCTTCAGCAGGTGCCGATCTGGCCACGTCGCTCGAATGCTCGGACTGGAAGGCACGAAGTTGCCACGAATATGGCAAACGACCGAGCAGCGACGAAGATCGCCAACTACGATCTGCCGGAAGTCTGAACAATCTACTGGAAAACAAACCGACCGACAAATGCCCTTCGACTCCGGCACTCTCGTCCACTCTGTCTCATTCGGGCAGTTATCACAGCCTCCAGAGACGGTGGATGCGGTATCGAGCGACGAGCATGGAGTTTGGAATTCAGCGAAAAGCCGACGATTTGGCGGAAGATTTGACGTGCACGAGGCGGACCAAACTCGGAATGGCGATCGTCATTTCGTTGGATGCACAACATTCCCCCCAATTTCAAACTTTCTTTTTTTCGCACGTCACTCTGATCGAGGGTTATTTGAATAAGTTGCGCATTTCCACGGAAAAAGCGTACACAAACAAAAAGATGTTTCTCAAGATTATGTTCGACGCTTACAAAGACCTCAAAAACTTTCTCTTCGACTTGTATACGGCCCCTCGGCTGCCCAACCCCGTTTGGCTCAGCATGATGTCGCCGCATCAACAGCATCACGTCATCTGCCTTCGTTTTATGACCGAATTTATGAATCTTCTCAATCAGTTCGATATCAAGTCGAGCAAATTGTAAGTTTTTTTTTAATCGAAAAATCGTTTCAGGATTCGTTTACGTTTTGATTTTTTTGATAGCTTCGTGAGCACCTTATTGACCGCCGTCCTCACGCATCATTTGGCGTGGGTCCCCACTGTGATGCCTCCCGGGATCAATCCAAACCATTCTTATCACACGAAACATTCGGCCACGTGGGTTCGCACTTTCGCCAAATCGAACCCATACAATCCTTTATGGGTTCAACTGGGGTAATCTAACGATCTACTTAAATATCTTTTTTTTTTTTTTTTTTTAAATTTAATTTTGCGCTTCGATTTCAGAGATTTGTACGGCGCAATAGGCAACCCGTGTAAAATGGCTAGAACTGTTGTTTTGGGTAAAAAGTCGGAGCTCGTGAAACGCTTTTTGTACGTACTCAGTTATTTCATCCGGTGCAGCGAAGTGTACGAAAACACGAACTATAAATTACCGGAGGAGGAGAAACGAAACATCGTATCCGTTTCCGAACCGTCCTTGTCGAATCGTGAAGAGACCGGCGACGGCGACGACGACAAATCGCGCGGCTTTCATCTGGAGACGATTCCGAGTGACACCGTACTTGGCTCCGATCGAGAAAGTGAACGAGTGGCGACGCCTCTGACACGCAGCTCATCTTGCGACTTGTGTGCACGGACCGTTCCAACCAGCACGAGTCCCAGCGGCAACGAAATGTCGTCGGTGCTGCGACCAGGACGACATTTTTGCGATTCCTGTCGCGAACTCAGTCGACGAGCAGGAGGAGCCGTTCGGACCGGGCGCATATTCGAGCCCAAGGATCCGTCCGAAGTTCGTGCGAGTGACAAGGACGCCGGAATCGATCGCGATTCGGGGATCAGTGGATGCGAATTGGAGGAGCAGACGGGCACGTCTCCGTGTTCGCGCGTCCGCTTCACAATCGGTGACGTTCCGCTGAAGCACGTACGAAATTCCAGACGTACGGTAGGTCTGCACCCGACGTCGGATTGCACGTGCGGGAGCAATCTAAAGCGAGTGTCACCGATCAGAACGTCGGGCATCGGCAATCATCTGGTCTTGCTCGAAAACGACAACTGCGTGGAACGGGACTCCGGTTTCGACGGCGAAGGCGATGCGTCCGAAGTTGTGACTCTCGCACCCGATCCTTTGCCCAAGGTCCGTCTCGAGCACGCCATTAACGTGGGCTCGTGCGTCGAACCGGATAAACTAAACAAATGCAAATGTCCCCGAGTAAACGGATTCGTCGATTGTAAAAATACAGACGTGAAAGACGAATCCGTCAAGAGGAGACACAAGAGCGAAGGCTCCACCGTCCGAAATTCGACGTTTCTTTCTCCGCAAGAGATTGCAATGCCGACGTAAATGAATTTTCACTTCATTTTTTTAAACAAAAATCTGAAAAATCTGAAAATTCTCTTTTCGTTTTAGATTCGAAGGAAAACAAGCGTTCAACTGCACTGCCGAATATTATCGAAATTTTGCGTGGTCGCTGATGGCCAACTTTACCGACCATTACATGTCGGATTTCACCTTACAAGGAACCAACGATACGGATTACTTGAGCCGCTTGTGTACGGATCTTTGCGTGTCGGCCGACAAACCGGTGCTCGACGATCCCGTTGCCGAATCCGTATGCATCTTAGCCAACATCGACAATTGGTAATGATTTTGTCTAGTCGCGCCTCAGGATAACTTATCTACCCGATACTTCCCCAATTTACAGGAGCGTCCAAGTGATCTCCAATAAAACTTGCGAAATGGACACCGGAACTTTCGCCAGTTCTCCCGTGAGCATGTCGCAACTGATAGCAAACACGACAGAAAGCGTTCATCATTTATGGAAGCTGAAAATGTCTCCGGAATTCGTAAGCTTTACTGAAAAGAAAAAAAAATACCGACGATAAAACCATTAAAATCTTACCGTTTCCTCTCCCCCAACAGTGTTTGATGCATCTAGAAGATCGCCTGCAAGAAATATATTTTAAAAGTCGTCTATTAGCCGAATATTTAACGGAGAAATCGACTTGCGACATAGAGCAAATGACTTCCGATCTGGGATTGGATGCCAGCGATCTGCCGTTGCTCATGGCGGTCGCATCGACGCATTCGGCTCCGGTCACTTGCATGTACGGCGTTTCGTATAGATAGTCTTCGGTGGTCGGTTGTAATTCACGGGAACGGATGTACATTTAATATTTTTATTTAAATTTATTTTAGCAATTGTACTTAAAGAAAAGAAAATAAAAAAAATCGTAAGAAATAAATTTATTAAATGATGTACGAGTTTATGCCGGTGAATTTTTACATTAATCATTTCACAGCACTTTATAACGACCACGATTCATAGGATGATACGAAGTTTGCTGCAAGAAAAATTCCGTCACGTAAATGCGAACAGAAACAAAAAATAATAAAATAAGACTCACCAATTTAATGAGCTCCTCCTTGATAAGACGCGTAATTTCGGCCTTGGCTTTAGACACGGCCAATTCGTTGGTGCTTTCGATCGCCAAATAAAGTTTCCTTTCACCATCCTTGGCATCTTTTCCATTCGGATAATACGTACCTCGAACGGTTATGCCCGCCTCCGAATACTCGCTGATTTGAGCCAACGCTTCCTGCAACGCACCAAACACAATTGTTAAATATAAATTCAATATTGTAAAATGATTATGAAAAAGACCTTCGATGTGACTCGCCACCGGGCTTGCTGCGGGAAGTCGTTGATTTCCAGTTCTTCTTCGTATTTCTTGAACGTTTCCACCTGCGCGTCTTCGTCCCTGCATTCGTCGTCGGACTTGGGTTGGTAGTTGAGTTTGGCGTTGAGTTTCTCCGCCAACTGTTCAGCAATCGTCTTGGCCGATATGGTGGGCTGCGAAGTTTCGCCCTTCATAATGGCCTCGGCCGCTTGCTGAGTGACCACCTTGGCCTCGGCACCCAAGTTCTTAGCCATGTTGATTCGCGAGGCCAAACGTTTCGCCAATTCCAGCTTTTCCGCATTCGTACCCACGCTGCCCAATAGAGCACTGCTCGCCAACAGTGGATTGACGGGAGCGACAATCTCTTTGACCGACCGTTTCGGCGCCAACATGTTTTCGATTTGTTGATCGATCTGCAGAAAAACCAACGAATTAAACAAACCCGAAACGTACTCGTAAAAAAATTATTCTACTCACATCGTCCTCGGCGTCCTCGTCGTCAGAATCCTGGAGTCCCAAAGCTGCTTTCTGGAATTTCTTTCTCTCGTTCACCAACTGCGCTTCGGCTTCGTCGAATTTGTATCCCTTCCCAGAGAATCCGCTTCCACCTTTGGCCTTCTTTCCCTCCTAAAAAAAAAATAAAATTAAAATATTTCTAATTCGTCGTTCGATCAAATGAAATAGGTTAGCAAAATTACGGCTTGCTGTTTGGCTTCGTATTCGTCCCACAGCTTTTGCACTTCTACGGGCACTGCATTCCCACTCGTTTTCAACGCTTTTACGATGTCGAGCGCATAACGCGACTGTTCCGGAGTAATGAACGTGTACGCGTAACCTTTTTTCCCCGCACGACCCGTTCTCCTTTAAAAGACATAAAAACAAATAAACAAAATTCGTTTCATTTACTTTCGCAATTAAATTACCCGCATCTGTGGACGTAATCCTCGTAATGATTCGGGCAATCGTAATTGACGACCAATATGAGTTGTTTCACGTCGAGACCCCGGGCAGCGACCGAAGTGGCCACCAGCAACTTCACTTTGCCAGCTTTAAAGTCGACCATCGTGCTGTCGCGATCGAACTGATCGATGCCTCCGTGTAGCGACATACACGCATAGGACGCTTTCATCAAGTCTTTGAGCAGTGTGTCGGCGTTTTCTTGCGTATCTACGAATATCAGAATGCTTCCGGCATCTTGATAAAAACCGAGCAACTCTAAGAGTTTCAAAAATTTTTGGTCCTCTTCTATCACAATCTGAAAAGTGAAAACCACATCGTAAAGATTCGCCGATAATTTTCGCAAATAACACTTACCACGTTCTGTTCCACGTCTTTGCAGACGATGCTCCGTCCACCCACTTGCACTTCTATGGGTTTTGTGAGAACCCGTCGAGCGAGCGCTTCCATGGGACGCGGAAAAGTTGCCGAAAACATGACGGTTTGTCTGTCGGGACGAATGTTGTCCATGATCCTCATCACCTGCGGCTCGAATCCCATGTCGAACATTCGATCGGCTTCGTCTAAAACCACGTACGTGCATCGTTTCAAGTTGGTAACTCTTCCGCTGTTGGCCGCCAACATGTCGATCATTCGTCCGGGGGTGCACACTATGATTTCGGCACCTCGTTTTAATTCGGCGATTTGTTCGGAGATTCCCGTTCCGCCATACACACATACCACGTGCAAACTGAGAGACTTGCTGAACTTCCGACACTCCTTGCCGATCTGCATCGCGAGTTCACGAGTTGGAGTCATGATGATGGCTACGGGGGAAAAAAATAAATAAATAAATAACGTTTAATCGATTCATCGACTCAAAAAACTATTAAGAAACTTACCGATGGGCCCCTCGTCGGCGGCGAGGGACGGCTGATCGAGAATGTGCCGAAACATGGGCAAAAGAAAGGCCAAAGTTTTGCCCGAACCGGTCTTAGCGATTCCAATCATGTCTCGACCGCTCATGATGACGGGAACGGCCTGCGATTGGATCGGAGTCGGTTTGTCGTATTTCTGTCTGAAAAGGAAAAAAAAATAATATTAATGAAATAACACTTAGAATTTTTGAAATAATACTTTTTAAGAAGCTCGTGAACTTTTTTGCTAACGCCGCAGTGTGCCCACACTTTGACGGGTTTCGGACACCCTTTGCCTCGAATTCGAATTCCTTCCAATTCAGTTCTGTACGCCTCGACTTCCTCGTTGGTCATTTTGGCCAGTTCGGGAACTTCGACATAAAAATTTTTACGGAACGGCTGATACGCGACTTTGGTGTGGTCGACTGCTTGTAGCATTTTCTTCTGTTGTTTCGTCTGCAAGCCCGTCATGGCAGATTGCAAATCTTCGTTCTCTTCTTCGGAAGAATATTCCAAAGCGTCTTGGTCCTGCTCGATCAACTCGCCCTTCTTTTTCTCCTCTCTCTTTTTGGCCACTCCGCTCATCATGGTCACTTTACCCGACTGCAAGTCGACGGGAGTGGGTTGCGCCGTCTGCTTTCCCATTTTCATCATGTCCAGTTTGTTGATTTGTCGCACTTCTTCCTGCACCACTTGCATAAACGCGTCCAGCGGATCCACTTCGTCCATCTCGTCCTCCGTGGCCAGCGGCACGGGAGGTTGGATTTCCACTTCCATTTTCTCTTCCGAAACATCGATCGCACTACCCGCGACGTTGTTGTTGTTGTTGTTGTTTACGTTATTGACGCTATTTGAATTTCCGTTGTTTTCGATAGGTAATTCTTCGTCGTCGTCGTCTTCGAGAGTCCATTTCTTGGCGGGAGGTAAAATCGTCACCGTGCCCGTCCCACCGCTATCCTCTTGATCCTTTTTCCTCCGCTCCGCTCGCCACTTCTCGATTCGTTCCCGCCTTTTTTGCATTTCCAACTCGAGCCGTCTTTGTTCGGCTTCTTTGTCGTGTTTCGACAACTCGAACTTTTCATCTTTCTCTTCGGTTTCCTCCTTGACCTTCACTCTTTTGCTGCTCTCTTCTTTCACTTCGTTCTTTTTCTTCTCGCCCTCATTCTTTTCTCCGTCCCTGGCGTGTCCCCTTCTGTCGGTCGACCTCGAACGTCTGTCTCTGGACCTCGATCGACGACTGTGCATTCGAATGGAAGGAGAAACTGATCTACTAGTCCTGCGACGCCGTTCCCTGCAAACGTTCGCATAAAATGTCGTTATTTTTAAGCGGAAAGGAAAAAAATAAAATAAAATTGCGACATAGATTTACCGTCTGCTGCGTGTTCGGTCTCTGGATCTCGACCTTCTTCGCTCGCGACTTTTCTCTATTTTGTTTTTTTCTTTACTTCTGGATCTTCTGGATCTGGGGCTGCGACTTCGACTTCCTTTTCTTCCTTCGCTGCTTGTCGTGCTCCGCGATCTCGACCGCGACCGTTTTCTGTATTTTCTATCGACAGAGATACTTTAATGACAATGAAGCAAAGCTTGAAAGCATTTGACTTTCAAATTAATCGACATTTACCTGTTTTCCTTAGGCATGTTTGACGTCGGAGAAACCCTTTGTGGCTGGATTCCGGCAAACGAAGGTTTATAATAATTAATTACAGATTATTAGTGTTTTAACAAGACTCCGCTCTCCTCCATTAAACCACGGTGCACTGGGCAGCCTACGTCACAACTACGAAACGCTTCTTTTCAGAATTTGCCGGTAGGTGTCGCCATTCCTGGAGCGAAAAGAAAAAAAACTTGAGATCGAGAGCCGTAAAGAAATGTGGCGCATTGGATGAAATGTTTACTCTGCCAACGTTTAAAATGTTAAGTAATAATTTTAAATAACTCCCGATCCCGATAACCAACAGAAATAACGATCGATTTAATATCGGATATTACGCAATCGACGTGAATTGCGTTTTCCAACAATCACGTAAACAAGATGGCTGGAGGAGTTCACATGCAGCCGCTGTCGAGAAACGAAGTGACTGCTTTAGTCTTTCGTTTGACCCTATTAGGAGCAGTAACTTATTTCGGAATAAAATGGATGATGCACGCGATCGATCCGACAAGAAAACAAAAACTTGAAGCGCAAAAAAGAGTGAGAAAATAAAATGAAAACGTTAATGTTACAATAATTACTCGACGGTTTCAGGCCGAACGAATTTTACACAGAATCGGCGTGAAGGGAGTGAAACTGTCCGAATACGAATTAGCGATCGCGGCCAACCTGGTCGATCCAGCCAGTCTGACGGTCGCGTGGGACGACATCGCCGGTTTGGAGAGCGTCGTGCAAGAACTTCGAGAGACAGTCATTCTTCCTATCCAAAAACGAGACTTGTTTCGAGGATCGCAACTCATTCAGCCCCCGAAAGGTGACGGTCGCATTAAACCAACCAACCTTGTTTATTCACTGACGAATGATTGCAGGCGTGCTGCTTCACGGCCCGCCCGGGTGCGGGAAGACGATGATCGCGAAGGCGACGGCGAGAGAAGCCGGCGCGAGATTCGTCAATCTGGAGTTGTCGGCGCTGACCGATAAGTGGTACGGGGAATCGCAAAAGTTGGCTTCGGCGGTCTTTTCGTTGGCCGTCAAACTGCAACCGGCCATCGTTTTCATCGACGAAATCGACTCGTTTCTTCGTTCCCGCGACTCGCACGATCACGAAGCGACGGCCATGATGAAAGCTCAGTTCATGAGCTTGTGGGACGGACTCATCACGGACCCGAACGTGATGGTCGTGGTGATGGGTGCCACCAACAGACCTCACGACGTCGACAAAGCCATACTCAGGCGAATGCCCTGCATGTTTCACGTGGGATTACCGGTAAGCCGATTTAATTTTCTCGAAAACTCCGATTCACCTCTTTTCTTTCCTTCGGAACAGAACATTCAACAACGTCGAAGCATCGTTCGTTTGATCCTCCTGGGCGAAGACGTGGGCGAAGACGTCGATCTCAACACGGTGGCGAAGACGACGGAAGGATTTTCGGGCAGCGATCTGCGCGAATTATGTCGGAACGCAGCGCTGTATCGAGTCAAGGAATACATAAATATGGAAGCTAGCAATCACGACGTAGCTGAAAAGTAGGATTTTTATTCGTTTTTGCAATTTTAAAAGGGAATAAAAAATACCTTTTGTAGGTGTAACGCTTCGGACAAATGCCCTACGTTTCGTCCGATGTCGATGGACGACTTTAAAACGGCTTTAACCAAAATGAGGGTCTCCAAGATGGAGACGGGCACGTTGAAAATGGACAGGATAGATTTCGATTGATATTTATAAATTATGTTTGTTTAGAAATAACTTTTGTTTGTAAAAATTTTTTCGATTTTTTTTTTTTTTTTTTTTTTTTTTTTAAGCTGCAAAACGTAATTGTTACCAAAAATGTTAATAAAAAGTTTGATTTAAAGAGTTAAACAGACTGGAACTTTATTTTCAAGTCAAAATCTCGTTATTATTGCATTAAGAAAAATAGGAATTAAAACTTGTCCAAATAAAAGAGTATAAAAAGTTACACAAAAACAAATATTACAGTTTTAAACGTCTAAAATATAACTCGAGTAGACAATAAACATAGATTACTACAAAAAAA
>JAQIXT010001195.1:0-17930 GCA_034700445.1 Stenotaenia linearis | reverse complement strand
TATATAGGATTTCGGAGTAATTCCTTTCAGTACTTAATCCATTTCGAATTAATTCCTATTAGGACTTAATCCATTTTAATCCATTAGGAATTAATCGAATTCCCATTCGAATTTAATCATTTTTGGAGCTACTCCACTTTTTAAATTCGAATTAATTCTGTGTTTTGCATTTCGGACTTATTCCTGCTTTTTTCGTACTTAGTCACTTTCGAAGCTATTCTGATTCGGATTTATTCCGATTCGGAGCAAAGGAAATTCGTATTTATTACTTTTCGAATTTATTCCTTTCCGATTTATTCCCATTTGGACTTTTTATATTTCGGACCCATTCCGGCAACCCCCCCCCCCCCCCCACACATACACACACACACACACACACACTAGAAAAAAAAATTATCTATAAAAAATTCACGAGTTTTGGCAACTTGCCCATTGGGTCAAGAGATGATGCAACCGGAAAATACCTGACCAAAAGTGGGGGTAGATTTTAAACACCACCACCACACCTGATGCCCCGCCCATTTTTCGGGTCGTGACCCCCACATCGTGTGTGGGGGTAAAGGGACTTTGGGTTTTGGGGCTTCAAAGTGTTCCCATTTGAATGTGGGGGTGAACAGGGTTGTTGTGGGTATTTATAAATAGGTTTGAATGGAGAAAATGGCGGAATGTGAAAAAGTTGTCGCGACAGTTCTGAATTAACAAAATTATTTACTTGCAGGTTGTAAAAGCTTTTGCTTCACAAAAACTGTTTCGGTGCGAATAACATTAAGACATTTCTCTATAAATCAGATCGGCTTTTAACCAAATAAACTTTAAAATGAGAAAATATCAAACAAATATATTTTTAAAACGCAGTGGCTATTCCTACGAACGTTCGTAGGAATAGCCTCTGCCTTTTTAAAAAGGCAAAATTATTAAAATTAAATTACAAATACGATTTAAGCCACAAAAAAATTTATTTCTGGACAAAAGTTGTATTACACTCAGTTGTATAAAATAAGAAATAAATTACAAATAAAAAAATAAAAAGTTTTTACAAATTCTTTAGACAGTGTCGTGTTTCGAATTGTTAGTCAACGACAACTTCAGGGTCGCCATTTTGTCCATTTCAATGCGATCCAATAATTTTTCGAGAGCCGCTGAATCGATGTTTTTCGCCAACAAATTCAAAAACAACCAATCGCCGATCGTCGCGCGCAGAAGCAAGTGATCGAGTCCGTTATTGTTGAAACCGTCGTATCGCCAACGCAAAATCTTAACTCTGAGCTTCGGAACGCAAACGAGGCAAAGGCGGTACAAGAGGACGAGTCCACTCGGAATGGCCAAAATCACCAACCAAAACCAAAGGAAGACGTAAATTTTCTCGTTGATGACATTGAGGGGAAGAACACAAATGGCGTCGTGGACTTGAAAACTTCCGCTCGGTCCGAAAGCACGGAAGGTACATTTGGTCAGACGTGGGAAAACGACCACCATCGCGTCGTTGCGATACTCCTGGTCCAAAAAACCGTACTGGAGGACACGTGACCCGTAGGTGGTGAAAGTTCCACCGAGGAAAGAGTCGATGATGAATATCTGAGCGACGACGTTGACGAAATTGAGCGATTCGCAGAGAAAGTAACTGTAGGCCCACTTGTTTCGCGCGTTCCAATTTCTCTTTACGTGTTGGGCGAGCGTCGAAATTTTTCCGTCCATCGATTTTCCGTCGCACAGAGGTTCGGTCAGGCCGTTGACGAGACAAGTCAGGCGTCCGTTTTCGATTTTTTTCCAAACGTAACGCGACAAGTAAAACATCGCCGACTGCAGAGTCAACGTGAGCCAAACCCATTGATAATAAGTGTGATAAAATACCGAATCTCCGTCTTTGACCGTGTTCACGCCGGGGTAGGGTTCGTTGCTTCGCGGGCCGACCAAGGAGAAAGTCGACCTCGTCCAACAGTAGTTTTCGAGCAGATCCGTCGACAGCGAGGGCGGCTCCGGTCCGCAGGAAATTGGTTTTCCGAAATGTTCGCTGCTGGTCACTAAAATCGCAGCGGCAGCCAAAATCAAGGCCGTCACGCGGTAATGAAGATGGAAGATGAAATTGTCGATTCTAGCCGAAGAACGGCTCTTCAGAATCGCAGCCGAAAAAGCCTGGAGGATGGTCATGGTGGTCCGTTCTTCCCGCTTGGTCTCGGTGCAACTGTGCGAAGAAAAGCGCCTTAACAAATGATTAAATGGTCAGTGGTGGGGCGGGTGTTGAGGAAGGGACCTGACTACTTCTACAAGGGTTAGGGGGCTAATTGTTGACAGATGACTTGTCCCCCCCAAAGTGAGATTAAACTCGATCCTCACGTGACCTCTTTTGAGTCACTAAATTAAATTCCAGGTAAAGAATTTTATAGGAGGAAATTAAATCGTAGTTTCAAATTTGAGAAATTTTGTAAGAAAAAAATGACACGTAAATTATGTTTCACATTTTTATTCATTCTAAGTGCGACGTTTTTAGTCACAAGAAAAAGAAACTATACCAACTGTTTGGTCATTTTCGTAAACTCAAAACATTTTTTTGGTTTAAATTTACAATAAGCTGAAAAGCTGTTGATTAGATTGAGATTTGCTGTACTTTTAAAAGATAACAATGTAAGCCGCCACTTGTTGCGACTCGTCCCCTATGCACGATTCACTCAACACGGCTTACGTCATATCGCTTCCGTCGGTTCGCAGAATTCCCCCCCCCCCCCCGATCCAATTGAGACCAATTTCACATTTAGTTTCTTCGTCAGTCATCTGCTCATCATCATCCGTTGCCACATCAGATTCTGATGTGTCAGAGAGGCATCCTGCGGCTAATTTCTTATAATTAAGATTCACTCGTCTCTGCACGCCTACAACGAGTGAAAACGAAGATGGTGGACTGAATCGGCTTGGTGACATTGTCAGCGCCCTCTGTGTATAATTTTGATACCATAAAGTGAAACTATGCTTCTAAGAACTGAAGCGCCGCATGCATTGCAAGTAAGCCCAATAAATTCTTAAGCTGGGATCGTAAGGGGCAGAAAATTTCAAAGTCCCGTAACTTTTATACGAGAGGTTCAAATGATAAAAAAATGTCAGAATAACATACTTTATTAACAAGTAAACAGAGCGATTAGTGTTAGAATTACATTCTAATATGTTAGTTTGTATTAGAGTTAGTTTTCTGTGTGTTATTTGATGTGTTAGTTAATTAAAAGGGTTTTTCTTAGTTTGTGTGTTATTTTGCTATTTAATGTTCGTGTAATTTAATAGAGGATGATTTCATACAGATTGCGTTGCATTTTGAATCATGCGATTGAATTAATGTTAGATTATCGTTCAAGTGTCATTTATCTATTGTTTGTCAAATTGTATATATTTCTCTACTTTGGAAATAAAGTTAGTTCTTTTTTGAACTCAATTGAGAGGACGTCACTATGCTCATTTCAATGTTGCCAAGTGCAACAGAAACTTGCTAGATCAGGAGTCAACTTTCCTCGACTATGGAACTCAATTCAACTAACTGCACGTTCCCGCCATCCTGTGTCAACATCGCAGATCAAAATTGATCAAACAACAACCAACAGCGCTTTCATTTCGCGGTACAAGGATCATTTTCCCCACAATGTTGGTTGTGGGCCGATTTTCCCACGGATGTCAATTTCAAGTGAGTCCAGTTCCGCGGCACTGGTCGAACATCACAACTATCAATGCTTCAACTGTACTCGGGTGTGGACACTCATCTTTTTCTTTGCTTCAGCAACTACTCGGCCTAACGTATGATGTGTATTTTAGGCCTATCGTACTAACTTGTTGATCGTCCCAAGCGACTTTTTATTTCAAAATTTGTGACCAGCAATGGCGGTCATCTCGCCAGAATGAATGAAGTCTTTGTACCTCAGGTAGGATATTCTAATTGATATTAATTTGTTTTCTAATTATTTCCGTTAATTATTGTAATTTTTAAAATTAATTTTACGTTATTATTTATTTAAGTTTCGTTTCCTGTGCCCTGATAGGTCCGCAACATCATTTATTTTCGCGGGCTGCCATTTTGATGTTATTTCCGACATAGCACACTTTGTGGTGAACCAATCGAGTATTAATTTTGTTGGATTGTTTTTCTCTGATTTTTAATGCCTAAAATGTGCTCAGTTTTGTTTGTTATCAGTGAATTTTAGTCTTTTTAAAATGAATTGCTTATAATTTTACTTGAATTCAAAGGAAAAAAAATTATTCTGAAATTTGTTGTTGCTGAGATCGATGATGTGAGGAGGTTGGGAACATCGCTCGTATTGCTAAACCCTCCCATCCACGCGTGGGAAAATAGCCTTATGTACTTGCAAGAGGACACTTCCACTTGTTTGGAGGCGAGGGATGTTTCGAGGTGATAGATGTTGTAAATAGGAACAAATAAAATGTCGATCGTGTTTGTTTAAAATGAAACTGATATCTTTATTGCCAAAATACAATTCTTATATATAAAATTCATACAAGGCGCGCGATCACGCCATTGGTGCGCATCAAAGCACTGAGACGCTTGCGTCACAATAGATAGGCAAGGAGCTTTTCAGTATGCAGTAAATGAGATTAATTGCTTTTACTTCTTTTAATTTGGGCTGTTTGGTGAGAAATTGATTGAACTGTCATAAAGTTGGCTGTGTACAAATGTACACATTACCGGTAGCCCTCTGACTACCGGTAAACAATAGAGAAAACGGCTACTGTTAAATGCTACATCAACTTGACATTAGAATATACCTGATATGCAATTTACCAGATTTCATGTACATTCTGTCAGTGCTCCGTTAGTGCTGGTTTGTGCTCCATTAGTGCTGGTTTGTGCCATACAAATTGTTATTTGTGCTGCTTCAACAATAGAGAAAATGGCCATTGTTATGTGTTATGTCATCCTGTCACTAGAATACTCATATGCAATTTAGTAGTGGTAGCATACAATCATCTAATTATTGCAAAAGTTTATACTTGAACTCAAAGAACTTTGTTTGTGCTGGTTTGTGCCAGTCGTAATTTCATTTGTACCAACATTGTTTCAACAAAATTCCAAAAATTACATCTGATGGGACTTTGCCAAACTTGAGAAGATGAAAGTTGAAATACAAAATTTAAATATAAGTCTGAAACATGTTTGTACTGTTAGTACTACGTTTTTGCTGGTTTGTACCACTAATATTTTTATTGGTACTAGCATTATTTCGAAAAAATACATTATTAAATGTGCCATTAATTTAGTTTTCTCTTTAATACATCTAATCTTATCAGACAGATCATCAAAAACCTCCCATCTGCCATTGCTTCTAAAACATAGGGCAATATAATGCCCTACTTCTTTAACTACTCCTGGAACAAATTGAATAAGACCAGTAAGCAAGAAATATTTTTCTTCTATAATTAGATATTTTGGGACATCCTGCATTTTAATTTCTGGGATTGTTAATTTTTCATCTGCAATCACGTAATATTCAAGCAATAAATGTGAACCAATTTTATAATTAGAATTTTCAGTAAGTTTCCTATTGATTACATCATTGAGTTTTGAAATTGACCCATCAACCTGCAAGCTCATTATTACATCAGTTATAAAAGTATTAGTTTTTTGTATTGTTATACTTGGCATCTCTTAACAATTTGTTGGCAATATATATGTAATATTGCAACAGCAATCTAATTTATTCACATTACTAAGTAGTAATTCTGGGTTAAATAATGGTAATAAAATTTTGGACTAACAGTACAAACAAGTTTCAGACTTATATTTAAATTTTGTATTTTAACACTCATCTCCCATCAAACATGAATTTTGTGAATTTTTTTGAAATAATGCTAGTACCAGTAAAAATTTTAGTGGCACAAACGTAGTACTAACAGTACAAACATGTAAATTCAGTGAAAATTACACTTGGACCTCCTGGGCTGATGGTCCTTCTGGGCCACGTGGAACTTAATTTAATTTTGAAAAAATTTATATATTGAGGACCAGCATTGCGACAAAATGTGCGCCTGAATTCTCACCTCGCTGTTGTTGCAGTAATTACAGTATGGACACATGTGCATTTTGTGGTCCAGAAGGACCACAAAATGGCATTAATGTGGTCCTTCTGGGCTGATGGTCCTCCTGGGCCACGTGAAACTTTATTTAATTTTTAAAAAATTTATACATTGAGGACCAGCCCAGAAGGACCAGCCCAGAAGGACCACAAAATGGCGTTAATGTGGTCCTTCTGGGCCACGTCGAAATTTTTTGTAATTGAAAAATTTTTGTTTGGGCCCTGTGGATTAATGAGCCTTGTGGGCCATGGGCTCACAAGAAAAATGAAATGCATTTTAAAATTTCAAAACATCGAGGACCAGCCCAGGAGGACCACAAAATGGTGTCAATTTGGTCCTCCTGGGCTGATGGGGAAATCCTCAAGCAGTATTTCTTCTTCTTCTTCTTCCTCAGCCCCAGGGTCCTCCTTTCTTCCTTCCTTCCTTCCTGGGCTGATGGTCCTTGTGGGCCACATGTAAATTTTTACATTTTCAAATTTTATCGATGGTTCTTCTGGGCCACCATAGGTGAGTTCTCAATTTCCTATTATATTTCAAACAAAAAACAAACATTTTCACTTTAACAAAACCTTAAAAAATCCCCCAAAATTTTTTTTACTCAATTTAAACTCATTGTCATCAGGTGGCGCCAAATCTGGGAACAGGTTTGATTGAATGTTCCCGCTGCTCCCTGCTCATGGGAAAAGCACTTGCCAGTTTATTTAGAGTCATGGTAGGTCAAGGCTAAGATGCTGCGTCCCGCGTCCGTTGAGTGCTTGCACCGCGTACATTTTTTTCCTGCCCGCCCTCCACTCCACCCTCATCAGCCACTCATCTTATGCCACTTGTACTTTGCATGCTTGATTGTGGTGTGCAAAAGTTTGGCACTCGTGAGCTTGTCTTTTGTCTGATGAGTTTCAACTTGCCTGACACATACCACGATTGGACTGGGGTAAGTTGGGTATGTTATTGTTTCACCTATTTGTTTTTGTTGCTTATGTTTGTTTAGTCGGTTAATTGTGTTTTGTTTTGTTTCTTGTTTTTTGAGCATATTAAGGGGTAATTGAAGATAAATATTGTTTTTAATTAATTAGGGATGGTTTACTTGGGTTTTGTAAGTGTGGAGCTCCTCAGTGTTTGGCGATATACTTCCGGATCGGAGTTGGATGTATAAAAAAGGATTTAAAAGAGAAATTGCAAGGGTTAATGAAGATTAAGTGATCCAACCAAACGGGCCGAATCATTACCAATCACGTGCCATAGCAGCTACCTGTAGAATAAAGGTTTAATTAAAAATAATAAAATGCTATTGCTTTTAAAAGCAATAGAACCGAATGTTTAATTCGGATTAGCTGAAATCTGAACTAATAGTCTCGGTTTGTTTTTCATAATCCGAAACCGAACCGATAAATAAACGGATGCAGTTTTTGCAATCAGATCCGAAGCGGACCGGTTATCGGTTCGGATCGGTTTTCAACTGATCCGACAGACACCTTTGATGGGCATTCCACGCTGCTGAATGAAATTCTTTTGCATGGGTACTCCTTTTTTATGTGACCGTTTTGTATTTGTTGTTTCAGGGTCAGTATGACTACTCACCATCTTTGGCATCCAACTACACCAGGGAATCTGACTTGTGGAATGTCAACCTGGCAGCCTATTCCAGCACTCCAACAACTGGGACTAGTGCCACCCCTGCATCTTCTGTGTCTGGCTTCTATGCACAGGTGAGAAACGTTATACTTTTTTGAGGGTTTGGGAATAAGTATGAAAGAATAAAGTCTGGGAATTTGGGCTTGTAATTGTTCACAGCTCGTGCTTGGTATAGGATATCAACCATGTGTGACTGGGTTCCTGGGGTTTCACCAAGGGGTACTGGGTGAACGGTCCCGGTTCCGTGGTGCACGAATAAATGAGTGACACGAACGACGATTTACGTTGATTGTATGGCTTTATTCTGAAGCTGGTGAACTGCTTATGCCCGTGACTGGTGCGTGTCGGTCCCACGCCGATGCCGAAGCATTGGCAGGGCCAAGCGTTAAGGATTCCCACAGCAACTTACATTGCGTCTCAGCCTGCAGTATCGACACTTGCTTCCCACTTCATATCTCTATCGCTTACGCTTCGGTCGTCGACGTGTGGAGAACAAATCTAGTTGTTGCGTGCTCGCACGCCGGAAGGATTCTCTCTGGAAGGCGACCTGGGCCTTACCTTAGTAGCCAGGGATTAATCATGTACTTCCAGTTATGACGGTATGGTAGCGACACATCCCTGGTGGTACGACAGACACTGCCGACCGGTGGATCACCATGGTGGAAAAGTGATTAATGACAAATTGTTGTTGATTAACCCTTCAAATACCGTGGAAAAAATCCACGTGGACCAAGGTATGCGACATTTGGGGTGGTCATCATAGCGATCGCAAAGTGATTTTTGAGAAGTAAAAGTTTCTTTTGAGTTCTGGCTTTTATAGTAAAGCATTACTTTTTTGTGTGCAATAGTGTGATATGTTAATATCTTAGTTATAAAATCATTGTAACTGTTACATATGATTTCTGTAGTGATGTTATCTTTCTAAAATGTAGAAATTTTCAACAAAGTAGTACAGTATATTTAAAAGATTTAATGACTTCAGAAGTAGCTGCAAATTGCTGTTCAAATGTGTTGATTGTTTTTGTTTTTGAACTGTGGAAGACATGGAAGAGTTACGAAACTTCTTTTACGAAACTTCATTTTAAAATACTGGGACTAAAATTAAATCAAAATCAAAATATGTCTTTTTTTATAATAAATAGCCTACATTTATCGCTTCCATGATGTATTATTCTTGAAAGAAAGGTCAATGAAAGGAATACAAATTGAAATTTAACTAGAAAAATGAAACACTTGATGACACTGGAAGTTGGTTTACATTACTCATTAGGGTTGGTACTTTTTGAGATGTCAAAATCCAGAGATTGTTTATCATTCTACTTTTATTCTAGTATGGTACATCACATTTGATTTTGTTGATTGAGAAAATGGTTCTGCAAAAAAACTAACACACAAAACAAAAAATTTCACTTCAATTTTCATTAAATGTGGTGGGTTTACAACTGATCCAAAAATGAACCAAAGTAAACCGATCTAAACATAAATGAATATAAAAATTGTGTCTTATGAACACGAAACAATTTTTATATTCATCCATTTTTATGTTTTTATGTAATTGTCTGTTATTTTTTCATCTCTCCATATCCAAATCCAGTGTATTGCAATGTTATTAATCATGTGAAGGGATAGATACTGATTGTATTTAAAGAAGGGTATACACCCTTCATTAAATACGATGGGTATCTATTGATGGAATATTCTCACACTCAATCGGCAAAATTTATCCTGTGATATAATGTCAGCAATTACGTGCTTAAAATAACGGTGGAAAAGTGACTAACGAGAAATTGTTGTTGATTAACCCTTCAAATACCATGTCGTTGAATGTGCCTGTTTACAATTGTAAACACATTTCAAATCTATGTGCAGAAGCGCTTTTGAAAATTTTCCAAATTTAGTCATTAGAGCGGGTGATAGATATTCTTTTTAGACTAAGTCCACTCATTGAGGACGGTAGATCCAAGGAGTCATTTTTAGCTCTCCCTGTTGTTGGTTATAATGAGGTAAAACAAGCTGAAGTGCATTAGCTGATTGCAGGAAAGCTTGCTGCAACCTATGCTGGAATTGCAAGGGGCAGATATTTTACACAAGTGATAATTCATAAAACAGTGGATTAATGACGTTTAAATTCACTGGGATTAAACTTTATTCTGACAAGATAAGTAAAAAAAAATTTCAGATTTTTATATTTAATAGGACAAAACTTCCTATGCCTGAAGTAGATGTTTACAAATGTAAACCAGGTAGCATTCCTGTGTCATAATGATGTCAGAAAAATTGATCTCTTGTTGGAATGTTTTCATCTTTTAGAAATTTAATAATCTATAATATTTAATTTGCCCAATTTTAGTGCTGAAAGTTTAATTAAGAAAAAAGTAACATGACAATAAAAATAATAAAAATTAGCAACTGTTCTTCAATGTGTGATTGTAGGTAATCCACGTCTCATTAAAGCCGTAGCTTTAAGTAATTGATAATATTAATCGGTGGTCAAAATGTGTGGCTTCCACTGTAGTAATGAATGTACGTTGGAAATATATTAGTAATTGGTTTAATTGTAATACTCATCTTTGTGTAGGTCACTAGCAACAGCACCGTTTCTCCATCGACTGTCTCGTTGACTACACTTAATCCTCATTTCGTGGATAATCATCCTGTTGACTTGTCTAATTCTCATCGTGGTGAAGGAGGACAATTGGATCTGGCTCGATTTCAGTCGGATAGAGTGGATGTTTACAAACATGCTAATGGGCTCAATGTTCATATACCCGATCAGCAAGGTAAATTCATCTTCAATTCGCTCTTCATTATGCCGTGGCTTTGAGTGATGAGAAATCGGTGCCAGTTAATCAAACGTTGTTTCTCTTAAATTGTGCGAGAATAAACATTGACAGTACCTTTAACTGATTTAACATGTTGATTTGATTTAAACAGAGTTGTCTTTACAGAAAAATTCTGTCTTTTGCAATTTTCAGTGAATTGTGAATAATAATAGGTTACTAAAAGCATTCAGCTGTACATAATTCAGTGGATATCTAGCTTTGATACATAAAATTATTAAATGTTAAGACATACGGTACAAATGAATTAGGATTGTCACTTTCAAAGTGATAAATCTGGAATTTTTTACTGAGATTTTCATTATAGTGCATCACCTTGGATGTACAGTAGCCTCCCGATTATTGGGACAGTGGGGAAATTGACTGCCATGTATAATTGAATCCCACCCAGTACAATCTGCAAATTTGTAATTATGCATAATTAAAATGCATAAACAATAAGATTATAGATTAAACTCATAGTTTACACGAAAATATGATTAAAGTGATGAAAAAAAGCAATGAAATTTGTTTCTTTGCATCATCATCCTAATGAATAATTTGAACCTCACTTACCTAAGAACATCAACTAACCAAAACAGGTCTCTCTGACTGGTTAAAGCTTTAACCAACAACGTGATCTACACATTTTACCTAAATAAGCTACATTTTGAATAACGTCAGTTTTACTTTTAACCCTTAGAGTACCGATGGTGTGCACAAATTTGCACACTTGATTTCATGAATACACAATTTTTTTTATTTGGGCAATTAAATGTTTTTCAATTATAGGATTTTGTTTACTTATCAGTAAAGTGTGATGTTCTGAAACTACTCATAAAGAAACTGTTGTTCTTGTGACAAATGTGCACAGGTCTCTGTGTTGTTGTTTTTTTTGTCGGTAATCGGAGGGTTTACAACTCCTACTTCCATTCTTTCCCTGACAGGGTTCAAATGGCATGAATTACAATTCAGTTCAACTAAAATCTCAGATAAAACAATCAGGGCTAAATGCTATTGCTTAATAGGAAAATTGAAGGAAATAAACGGTATTTAAATACAAACAATAACTTTGGTACTTGAAAACTTGGCAAGTTTGTGTTGTGTAAGTAAAATTTATCTGGTAACTAAATTGCATAGTTACCAAATTACAAGCTACAAATTATTAAGAAAACAAGTTTCTGTTTGTGTGTTTGTAATTTAAATAAAGTTGGTAGCTTAGTACAAGTTTCCTCTAAAGAGACTTCATTGAAAAGCTCTGACAATCATGTGTGTATTGAATTACAATTAGCCTATTGTCAATCAATCAGCTGTCAATTAGTTCTATACAATTTATGAAGGAGAAAACTTGAAAATTCATTTCTTTTCAGGTTTTATTGGGTTTCATTCTAATTTAAAAATATCGGCTCAGACGGAGGGTGAAGGGAGAAGTTCGGGTATTTTTGGACCTGCACTCTAAAAATCTAGATGTTATTATATTAAGCACAGTTTTGAGGTAAAAATGCTTTATTTTACTACCTTTACTTTCCCCTACTTTCCTTATTTTACTTTACTGCATTAATAAGCTAAAGTCATTAGTATGCTATAAATTGTAGCTGTATAATTAAATTCCCATCAAAATCAATTTTTTGAATACGCCATCTGCATCTGCATTCCATTATTTAGTTACACACAGAAATCAAAAAATCAAATATAAAAATTATTCAAATAAACTAACATCCGATTTCAGAATTCGACCCAAATTAATTAGTTTGTATAATTTGAAAATAACCGGTATCACCGTTATTTAGTTCTTAAGCTCCTTGGAACATGTTCGGGAGCCATAATTTTATACAGCTACACAATTTAAAAAAATCGAATAATACAAAAAACATGCGTACATTCTCAATCTTCGACCACACCTGAATCGGAACCAATGAACAAGGCGTTGAAGCGACCGAGGCGAGGATAAAAGCACAACGGATGCGATTAGCCCCACAGACTAAAAATCTCACACTGACATACCATGTCTCGGGGCCGCGTCGTCTGCCGCAGGCCCCGGAACGGGGATGCGGGATGCGAGCGTGGGAAATTTCAGTGGTAGCACAGGTGTTTTCCTATAATTAATTGCAACAAAATCGAGATCCTGCTCCAGTACAGCGTGTATAGCTCGTCCAAGACGAACCGTTCTCACCACAGGTTGCATCCATATGCAAATCGAGGCTCACTGAGCCGCTCGCCGGACATAAATTGCTCGTCGGACCGCCGCCATGGCACATGCAACTGAGTTTTCTTTCGACGACTTCGGGTCGCATTTCATCGAAGCTCATCCGCCGTTCGTCTGTCACATGAGCGGTAGGTTTTCGGCAAATTCGTCGATTTTAGTGAGAAAATCCAAGGGTTTTCTATACATCCCGGATCCTCTGTTACTTCTGCTGCTGTTTCTTCGGTGGGAACGCGCCAAGATGGCTGTTAACTGCGTTCAGGAATCAGAATTTTTTTTGATAATTTAGTATTGATATTTCTAGTTTATCTGAACGTGAAAATAGATGAAATTGATTGCTGGGGCGTGACTTGTGGTTCTGAGTTGTTGTTATGAGGTGAAGTTATTTTAAATCGTGTTTTTTTGGGTTTGGGTTAAAGTGTTAAATCGAGGATTTTATGCGGTTGATGTGAGTTTTTTTGAGTTTTTTTGTTAATTTATAAAGGAAGGAAATATTTTTCTCTTGTTTCCTATCGATTGGCATTTTAGTCAAGTGTGTGTGTGACGTCGACTGGGAATCCGTGCCTGCTGTCGAGGTTCCCACGCGCGCATTTGATCCAAACTCCTTTATATCTTATCTCGCTAGCAACTCGAAATGGTGTTTTAAAGTTATGCAAAAATAATTATTTTTGGCGATTTTGAATGGAGGAGGGTGGGGTTAAAGAGGGTGTGTGGTAGTGGTTGATAAAGGAGTGAATGAGGGTGTGAATAGATGCGTTTTGGTTTTATTGTTGTTGTTTAAAATGTAGGTGGAAATGTATTGTTTCGGTGTTCAGGGTTTGTTTTGGTTTGTTTTGCGAAGGATAGTGATTGGTTTCGGTATTGTGACGTGGTTAATGGATACACTGGGATTGGATTGGGTGGGTATGTAGTATAAGTAGATCAACGCGAGATTGTCTTGTTGATTCTTCGATTGTATTGTGTTTGATTTTATATTTATTTAATGTACAAGCTGTGACCCATGGAAAATCCACGGAGAAAATCAAAGTAGAAAAATGCTATAATTAAAAAAAAAAGTGTAAAGTGAATTAAAAGTGCAACAGCCCATGGAAAATCCACTCGCAGCCCGTGGAAAATCCATTCCCAAACTGTGAAAAATTCACTCCCAGCCTGTGGAAAATCCACTACCAAACCTTGGAAAATCAACTCCCAAACTGTGGAAAATCCACTCCGCACCATGGAAAATCCAATCCCAGCCCATGGAAAACCCACTCTCACCTTATAGATATCTACATTCATGTTGTGCAAATTCACTTCCAATTCATGAAAATTCAATTGTATATTTTTGAATTTATTTTTATTTTTTGAATTAATCTTTGTAATTAATTTTTATTTTTGAAATTTTATTCTATTTTCATTTTTTATTTCTATTTTTTTATTTTTTTTTTTTATTTTTTTAAATTTATTTTATTTATTAGAAAATAAGAAAATAAATTGCTGACAATACTGATAATGTCATCATTTTAACCCTAATCAAGATATCGTTCAAGAGACATCTTTAAAAAAGAAACTTTTTCACATCTGTAGGTTTTAGGGCCCAGGAATTCATTTCCAAGCTCAAAAATTTAAAAAAAAGTTAAGGGAAAAAAGTTTTAGCTTAGATCAGTCACATGGGGCGATTTAGCCAATCAAAACGTTTTTTTCTGGACAAACACACAATCAAACAACCACACACACATTATACAATTAGTATAATGATTGGATTTTAAAGTGTAGCTGTTATTTTAACAAAATGGAACTCGAAATTTAATTAAATATACCAGTTCTTGGGAACTTCAAATTTAGTGTTTGGTCATTGGTTTTGGGCTTGAATTTCATTTCCCTAATTCTGCACAACTAAAAACTAAATTCTAATTACGGTACTGTATTCCCAAATACATTGCGTTTTGAATGTCGAGTATCGAACCAAAATATCGCTAAAACCTTATTAATTTTACGTAAGATTATTATTTGTCTGTATCACGTTCTGCAATATCTACAAGCTTAACTACTACAAAAGCTGAAAGCATAAAACTGAAGGAAAACTAATTTTAATTTTATTTTGAAATACAGCTATAGTGACCTGATTTTTTGGCTGTTTTTAGTGGACTTTATAAAAGTTTTTCTTATGATTATTGCATTTTTAGTTATTTTGTGGGTTTATTCGTTGAATGAAATTTTAGATTAGTACTTCTACTTGTAGTGGCTTTTTCAGTTTTTAAATAGGTAGTTTTTTTTAAAATTTTTTTGTTAC
This sequence comes from Stenotaenia linearis, assembly GCA_034700445.1. Lineage (NCBI taxonomy): Eukaryota > Metazoa > Arthropoda > Chilopoda > Geophilomorpha > Geophilidae > Stenotaenia > Stenotaenia linearis. Next base: position 2,938 of record JAQIXT010001195.1, on the reverse strand, counting down.
TATTTAGTTTTTTTAAATAACAATTCTGGTTTTTTTTCTTAATTTTCGTGGGATCTACATTTTAAATGATTAATACAAGAATAGTATAATACTAGGATACTAGAATACTAGAAAACAGAATATACCGCAATAGAGAGCTTTACATTTTTTGGAACATTTAACTTTGCAACATTTATAGCTCAAAGATGAATCCACGAATGAACCTTTTTTACATGAGAAATAAACGGCCATTGGAGCAGAGGTGAACCATTTTCTGACGAAGAACATGGTTTTTACGCGGAAATAGAGGTCGATTCAGTCCATGTGAGAGGGAAATAAGTGATAAAAAATGACGTAGATTGGTGGAAACTATAACTTTTTAACGCCCTAACTACATGGGAACAAACTGGACCAGCTGTTTCGGTCTGGGCAGATGGGGCGGGAGAGCTTGAGACAGGTAGAACAGCCTAACTGAAATTAATAGAAACGACTTAAAATACAATAAAAATGTCTTAAACATGCAAAAAAAAACTTTAAAGGGCATAATACAGCTTAAAAGGTCCCTTAAAAGCCAAAAGGTCAAAAGCCAAAAAGGAGAGAAAAACCAAGTCTAATAGCCACGCGGTCACTGCAGTGGTCATGGCGTCCGAAATGGCACAAAAATAAATGAGAAGGAGTGAAAAAACCAAGTCTAATAGCCACACGGTCACAGCAGTGGCTATGGCGTCCGAAATGACACAAAAATAAACAAAAAGGAGAGAAAAACCAAGTCTAATAGCCACGCGGTCACCGCAGTGGTCATGGCGTCCAAAATGGCACAAAAATAAATGAGAAGGAGTGAAAAACCAAGTCTAATAGCCATGCGGTTACCACAGTGGTTATGGCGTCCGAAATAATGCAAAAATAAATGAGAAGGAGGGAAAAACCAAGTCTAATAGCCACGCGGTTACCACAGTGGTTATGGCGTCCGAAATGACGCAAAAATAAATAATAATAAGGAGTGAAAAAACTAAGTCTAATAGCCACATGGTCACTGCATTGGTTATGGCGTCCGAAATGACGCAAAAAAAGGAGAGAAAAACCATGGGCCGATGAATGAATTGTTTTACCACACTTGTGATGACAGTCACCTGGAGGTCAGGTTTTCAAACCCATGAGATTACCCTCTGCAGTGTCTTATCTGCCCTCTTTAATCCCTTAATGCTAAACAGTGAAGCCATCTTTTTGCATGCATTTTTTAGTGTTTTTAAGTATTTTTTGAATGAAAAAATTGTTTGATATGATCCAAAACCACTGTCATAGTCTCAGAAATTATCCCGTAAAATTGGTTTTGATACCTTCAGCGGTTTTTGAATGCATAGAGAACAGACAGACAGACAACTTTCTTCTTTATACATATATATAGATATTTTATAGAATGTTTAGCAGGAAATTAAGTTTGGTATTTTTTTTCAGTTTCACAAAAAAAAGTGAGAGTGGTCATTGAGTAGAAATGCCTTGGGCAATTCCTCCTTGTCAATTTGGATTCCTTGAGAGTATCCCATTGAGTTGGTACTAATTTCCCATGGTTGTGCATTCAATTCAGTTTTTATTTTGTTTATTTTTTTAAAATTTTATTTATGATATTAATATTTCTTTATTGAATAGAGTGTGGAGTAAATGTTAAGGATTTTCCAGTTGTTAAAATAGAAAAATTAATTTTATAAATCTTTGATGCTAAATTCAATATTAAGTGATTAGATATACAGTCGGACCCGCGAGTAGCGTCAATCAAGGGACCGGGCTGAAATTGACGCTATCAGCGGGTTGACGCTACAACCGAATTCGTTAAAACCCCTACATTTTGGCCAGACCGCACCAAAAGTGACGCTATAAGCGGTTTGACTCTATATCCGAGGTCGCTACTCGCGGGTCCGACTGTACAGTAGAATCCCGCTAATCCGAACTAATTGGGACCAAGATGTGCTCGGATTATCAAATTTTTGGATTAATGGGGTTTTCGTGATAGAAAGAATTTCTGAATTCAGAAATTCAACTTTGGCCACCAAAATATTGAAAATAATAATATTAATGCAAACTCAGCACTAATCTGTAATACAGTTGTGAAAGAATTCCAAGATTAATGCCTGTGTTTGCTATGATCATATTTTGGCATATTGTTTTTAAAAGTCTGCAAGTTGAGAATAATAATCAATATTTATTAAACAATACTTAAGTGCACTGTAATGGCAGAAAAACCAATCAAATAGCCTCAATATTAAACAATTAAGAATTTGGATTAACTGAACTTTCCAATTAACGGATTAGCGAGGTTCTACTATATTGTTAAAGATTGTCAGTATGTTGCTATATTAGAAATACAGTCTAAAGAAATCTAAATGTTAATTGAATCTATATTAGAAACAACGTCGCATATGATTGCTGGTTCGCTAACTCCACCAGATAAAGTGAATGGCGAGCACGGTCATCAGTTAATCACCATGTCGAATGCAAGTCAAATGAGTTTGGGAAATATTGCATCATCTCTGCAAACTCCGCCAAGTCCCATTCCAACACCATCACCACCTGTACCTCTCGATGGCGTTCGACATAGGTAAGGCTTATTTTGGTGGGGAACTGTTCGATTTATAGTGCACTGTGGGTAAAAAGAGATTTATAGATTATAAAACTTGAACATGTCAATTATTAAAGTGTCACCGTACTATAATTATCATTTTGAAGACCAAGTGTGAGATTTATTTTGCAATGTCACTAACGGCCACAGCGTTTTCATTTTTATAAATAATTAATAATAAAAGTACATCTTTATAATCTATGAATTGCTTTTCTTTTCTTTTTTAATTGTGGTTGTACATTTATAAGATTTATAAGCATTAATTTCTAAGGAAGGAAGAAATACTGCTTAAGGTCACAAGCGGCTACAAAGGCCATACGCGACCTGTCACAATAACAAGAAATT
>JAQIXT010001194.1:0-17934 GCA_034700445.1 Stenotaenia linearis | reverse complement strand
CCCTATTGCAATCACGTGATCTAAGTGATATGCAAGTTACTAACTTGAAGTTAGAAAGCAAATTTTGAAATTATTGCAATATATTGCGATATTGCAATTTCGCAATATCGCAATATCTAAGTGTTACAAGTATTAACACTTGCAATATCACAGTAGTATTAACACTTAGTAAGTGTTAATACTATTGCGCAATATCTAAGTGAAGTGACGTTTAGTAGTGTAGTAAGTTACTATACTATTAAATTATTATTATTGGATAATATCCAATACTTACTACCAGTAAGTATTGGATAAATTGCAAATCAATGATTTGCAAATCAATTTGCAATACATTGAATATATTGCAAATCATTGCAATATATTGCGATATCGCGATATATTGCGATATATTGCGATATATTGAAAGTGCGATATATCGCATTGCAATATTTTTAAAATATCGCATTGCGTTATTTCAAAAAAAATATCGCAATGCGATATATCGCAATATCCACACCCCTAGTGACGAGAGTTGATCAGTCAGTGCAAGACACCAGAGAGTGCGGAAGCAATTGTCTTGATCCTCATCGCCTGGTTCCAGCCATGACTGTCTGCAGAAGCAACCCCAAAGGGAAATGGGTTGAATTGAGGGATTCGATATTGCAGTAACCAATGTTTCAAGGCTTCGCGGCCTGGGTACAGGCAACCGTCCCTGACTGCGGGGCAGGTGCTTGTTGAGTAGATAAGGGATTTGGGGCAGGATTGATTCGGGGCACTTGGACATAAATAAAGGCCCAAAACCCGAAGATATCCGTGTTCTAAGTCAGACATTTATTCGTGACCCAAACCTTCATGAAACCAACCCCGAATGGGCGGAATGGCAGGAGATTGGTCACAAGCAGTAAATATTACAAGCAGCATTAACCACTCAAAACCATACTAACCATTAGGTTTGCAATCTGTAAACAACGAAACAAGAAGAGGAACATTATCGATATTCTTCAAATGTGGCCGAATATTATCAATTCCTTTTGGCAATTTGGCCTAAATACGAAAAAAAAAAATTACAAACTCTAAAACACCGTATTCATTCAAACAAATTCCAAAATCTTTCTTTAAATTTGATTCATAAAATAATTGTTTCTAGAGATAATTATCCATCAAACATTATGATTTTGGATTAAATGCAATCTATTTAATTCAGTTTAATAAGACATTAAACTGAATTAAAATAACAAAGTTAGAATATCAAGTTTAGCAACCGGAAGTGCGAGATGCAGTTACTAATCAAAGTGCTGGACTATTCAAAGAAATACTTTAATTAAATTATTTCATCTTACTCTATTTGACATATCAAATCCCACTGGTGCGCTGTGTTCAGTGCTTTCAGTAACGTGACTCGGTGACCGAGAAGTACTTAATTCGTCAACTGCTGTGAAACATTTTCTCAAAAATGGTTCTTGAAAATCATCATCATCAGATGAATTCTCCGAATTTTCATCGCTATCCAGAAATAATTTGTATTTATCATAACAACACAAATAATATCAATGATTTTATTACCCCATCAAGTGCAGTTTCATTGATGAACCCACTGAGCCGGATTGTTTGATATCATACAAGCTGACCTCATCACCAAACTTGACAAGTGGACATTCCAAATTGATTACTGCAGGTGCACTGAAACTCAAACAGCGGTTGGCAGTGAATAAATGGCGTGTCTGATGAAGAAGAGTATTAGTTCAGATTTAAATTAAAGTTTAAAATCTTTACCTTTGGTGATACTGCTCTCCCTCGGGGTAAATTGTCTGCTGAGGAGTTGGCCTTAACCATGCCACATAAAGTGTGTGAACTAGTCTGATTGCATACGTTGGAATTACCGCTTTCATTTCTATAGGAAAAGTCAATATTTTAAAAATGTTTTAAGAATGCTATTGCCAAGGTTCCATTATCTTAAACTGTTACAAAAATATATTACAATAAAAATTTGCTTGTCAAATGTATGACTCCATTGCAAAATTTTTTAAGAAGATTAAATTTACTCTTTAATCTCTAAAAGATTATTTATTCGGTTAAAGTTCTAAAACATCAATGTTACAAACCGGAAACTTTCATAAGTTTTCAAGTTTTTCAGGAAAATTGTTTGGAAAATGTAGTCTCAAAAATTAATCAGTTTAATATTCTAGAATATTTGTTTTCCAAAGATGTTTTTCAAACACAGTCAATAGTGGACTCTTAAAACAAAAATCATTTCGCATGAACTTCATTTAATTTGTTTTGCAGCATATAATTATATTTTCAGAAATACAAACACTAATATTGTAAAAAATACCTAGTTCGTTCGCTTAGTAATGATATGTGGCAATTCCATCCTGATTCGAGTCCCATTTTTTCAGAAAAAACGCGACTTCGTAATTCATTTTCTTTGGAGAAATGAACAAATCGGATACAAGCTTTATCCAAATACTCAATCAAATGAACTACATCCTGCAAAAGTCAAACTTAATACTTTCCTTCCTTAACAAATTCCAACATGAAAACAAACTAACAGTTCTTGCTTGGTATTGCATCGTGACCATGGCGATAAAGATTTGATTGCATTGATTTTCGAAGCAGGTTTCGGCATCAGTTGACTGCTCGTTTTCACATTCATGACCAAATAAGGAATCAGTGCTGAAGTATTGAGTCCACCATGGTTTGGTGTTTTGATTCAGGGATTGCAAATCCCAGGACCTGTAAAAATGTAAAGATATTCAATGTCGATGAGATAAAGATTTAGCAAGGACTTCACTTTGTTGGTGTAGGACTTCGAACCATTGGATACAAGTTTGCACTATCTGCCGGCAATTCTAAGTACAAGTCTTCAAAGTTGTGCAGAGAATTCCCTGAAAGTGGGCGATAGGCAAAAGCTGTACAGTATGATGTTAAACTTGTTCGGTGATAAAAATCGAGAATTTTTTTTCTGAGGAAGAAAAAAAAGTTTAGTTTTAGGCATATTCAACATTTTGTAAATTGGGGAATTTTTAATTAGGGGAATGCCAGATACTCTGCGCGTTAATGATGAGCGAGTGTATGAATGAGTTTGTACGTTGGGGTTCTCCTCATACTTTGTTATATCTGTCATACCTCACAGATGGGCGACAACTCAACTTGATCGACTTGGACCCCAAGTTGAATTCAGTCAACTCAAGTCGATGACATTTTGAGAGTTTAAAGTATTTCCTGAAATTTTAAAAATTTTAAAAATTGAGTGTAAGATTCTTGCTTCTTCAACTCCGTAAAATAATGCAATATTGACTATTTCATACAACTCTACACAAAATTAGGTTTAGAACTGATGATTAAAGTACATTTTAATGTGATCTCTTTAAATAACATCACACCATGCTGCATCAATAATAGCATGCAGCATGAAGGTCTAAATCAATTATATGTACAATAAGCCAAGTGTATGTTTGATTTTAAATTGGTGAAAATTTCATCAAATTTTATATCACTCACAAAATTTCATTGACTCAAATCAACTTGACACCATGAGTTGAGTCGAGTCAGAGTTGACTTAAATCGGCACGCCCAACTCTAATGTAGTTATCATGTTTAGTACTTACGGGACAAACAACTAACATAAAATTCAAACTTCGTGTTGTATGATGCAAATCCTTTGCAAATGAGCAAATATCTTGGGCGAAATTAATAACATTTCTGAACATGCCTATAGTCAATTGCTAATTTTGTATTAGACAACAACTAGATGAATTAGGGCTAAAAGAGTTCCAATCATACTCAATGACGGTAACTGGTCAGGAACTGTCCTAGGATCCATCTTATTGTGCACAGAAATGGTTGAGATTTTCCTTACATGTAGAATAAACTCCATTCATTATTTTCAAATTTGGAAATGAAATCTTGCAATTGATGCATGTTTCACGTACAGCACGTATAGCTGCTGATCACGGTGTGTGTTGTATTTGAACTTAAACTGCAGGAATTATGCTTTAAAATTTTTTTGATCCATTTAACATCTTTTTATTTTTTATATTTGTAACTGTTTGCTTCTTGCATTTTGGCATTTAACTAATTTTTGAAACTAGTTAGCTACATCGGCTGAGAAATTTAGGATATTATACTACCATCTACGAACAATAACAGCAACTAAACATAACACTGCATTACTGAAAACAATATTTGAATAACAATATACAATGTTAATTCTATGGGTCCATGAACTCGTAGCAACCACTTGGCAATTGCATCTCAATTGTTTTCTCATTATGCATATTGCATAGCCTCTAGGAAATCTAAAACTATCAAATTTAATTATTCCCATATTTTTAAATGAAGAATTGTAGATGCCTATTCTGGTCAACTATTGCGGACATGGATTTTCAAACCTGCTGTATGAGGAGGCAACAATTAAAAATTAAAGATTTGCTCACTTCACTCGCTCATCAAAAATTATTGCAGTTGAATAATTTAAATTTGTACCCTTTTTAGGTGTTGTTCATTCATATTCAAAAATCAGTAGGTATTACAGTAGTTGCAAGTTATTGTGATCACATCGGGGCACACCGAAAAGATAACAATAGCCAACGAATCAATTAATGTGTTTTTAAATGAGACTTTTTAAATGAATCATTTTTCTATTATAATTAGGTATTTGAATCTCTAGTTACAATTGTTTGATCCATTTTTGGCCAAATGTAGTCTCTTATTTCTATGACAAGGCTTTTTAATACTACTTTGATTATTTTTGGAATATTTCAATTCCATTTTTTAAAAAAAAGTAAATTTTTTACACTGTTTTTACCTTTTTGTTATCTTAAACACATAATTAGCAAGAATTCAATTTAAAAGTTATACTAGAATTTAAAAAAATAATAACAATAAATCAAATAATAATTACAATAAAAGATGGTTTTTCAATATATAAGTGTGTCCCCAATTGGCACTTCGTAAAAATAATAACATTTATCATAATCATAATAAGCAGCATATACCATATATAAATTATTTACTCATTTTAGACATTTCTTTCACTCTAATTTTTTAAATTAAAATCCTCCATTTTAATCATATATCTAATAAAATAATAACAAACCTATCAGACTCCATAAGTGGTCGAAGGTCATGTCCATCCCAATAATCAGTACAAGAATCAAGAATAATATCACCAGTACCTTGTGACAACAACTGAAGCATACCTAAATAAATAACAACAGTTAATTTGGATTCGCAAATTTCCACCAATTTAAGCTCTTTCATACAAACCCGTGCTTGTCTCTTTAACTACAACCGACACCATATGCGGGAATGGAAATTTCAGTTTGGTGAAAGACAAAGATTTTGTAAATCGATCCTTTCTCATTATTGCAGTTGGCTAAACAAAACAAAAAAAAAAGAGAATTTAAAAACATACTATTTTAGAAATCTAATTATTACGAGTGGTCTAAATGTTGATAACTGTTCCTGCAATTGAAATACATCCATTGCTTGATCGGTGAACCCAATCTGCCGAGCCAATTCACAAACACATCTTCGATTAACTACAGGTATAACATCTACATTATGTAACACTTCGTATGCAATATGCGAAGTAAACTGTGTGTAACTGTCTTGTGTACAGGGATTGCACGTGTTTAATAAAATGGCAAGTCCCTGCATATGATTTAAGATATATTAATAACTATAATTGAGCTTACTTTGTTTACTTACAAGTGGCTTAAGTGATTTTAAGTATTGTTTCCAGTTAGGGTCGTCAAATTGAAGGCCGAATGGAAACTGATTGTCGTGCGTGAGATCGAGAACTTCAACTGCACTGTCACGAGCGTAATCTAAAAAGAAATATGTAAGAGTACATAAACACTTTTCTGAAAATTGAATAAAAAATATGAATAATTTTTGTGATTTTTTTTAGAAGTTATAAAATTTGCGAGTTTTAATACAAGTGTTTATTTTATTAGGAAATAATAATGTAATTTTTTTTTGTCCATTTTAAAATATCTATAAAAGTTCTGCAGATTTTTGAATTAATTTTGAATATTAAGCAGTTTCCTTATTTTTTAAATATACTTATTTTTTAAATTATAAAAATTTCCAGCTTATAGTAGTTACTGAACAATGTTTCATTTGGAATATTACATGCCATAATCCCTTTACCATTACTTAAAATTACTTTATTTCATGCTTTTATCAAGTTTTCATTCATAGTGTACACTGTCCGTCAAAAATTATCAGGAACCTTAACAAAAATTATTTTAACTACTGTAACTTATTACCCATTTAAATTTCGTTAAAATGCTTAAAAATTTGAAATCATGAAGTGTTGTTCAACTTCAAAATGAAAAAAGAAAGTTGCTGTTCCCTCAGTAATAACCTAGAAAACATAACTTTTTCAATGAAGTGTTTTGATTAGTGAAAAATATTCAGGCAGTTATAAAATGCACATAAAATGTACAGATAATATCCAAATTAATGAAATCATTGTTTTGTTGTTATTAGTGCTTAGAATTGTTTTTGAAATAATTCCACTAATTTTTTTATATTGCTCCAAATTTGAGATATTTGTTGTTTAAAAGTAGTTTTAGTAACCTTGGTAACGGTAAATAAGTTGTAGCAGTTTAAAATAATTTTTTTTTAACCCTTGGACTACCAACAATGTATACTTTGGTATACACCCAACTTCATGAATACAAAATTTTTTTCCCTTTTGCTTTATAAATTTGTTTATGATTTGACTTTGTTAAAAAACACAAGATCTTTCTTATTCCTAAGTTTAGTTAATTTTGTTTTCATTTAAAAAAGTTATTGCCCCTGCAAATATCTGCCCCTTGCAATTTCCAGCTTAAAGATTAGTTAGGCTTTCCGTAGTGCATGTGGCGCTTCTGCTTACGACAGTTTAGTTTCACTTTCACATGCAAAATTCACATCAGATATGCTGCCGAAGCAACCGCCATTGGCTAAAACAAAGCAACTGGCAGTGAGGGTTGAAAATAAAACTAAAGCACTTCAGCTAATAACTTGACGTGTGTCTACCAAAGTATACACGCACGGTTCTAGTTGTTGATTTCATTCGTTGGTAGTCCAAGGGTTAATGGTGTCAAATAATTTTGACGAACAATGTATTCAAGGAACAAACTGCTTACTTTTCCCAGCCTTCGATTTATTCTTATTGCTACTTCGCCTCCTTCCTTGTGTTGGATTTGATTCAACATTTAGGTGTTCTTTATTATTTATGTCTGAGGGCATATCTGAATCAACAATATTCAATTCCGTCATTGGTTCTGGAGTTCTAAGAAAAAACACCTTTTCAGCAGTGGGGTTCGGCCATGACAAGAGCCCCTTTTTATCCACACAACACAAGGCCTAAAACCAAAACACAAAACTTAAGTCAAGTAAATAACAATGACATCCCTTTCACTTAACAGTCACACTGCCTAAAACATGAAGAAGATTCGCAGTTCGGCACACAAAAGTTGATTTTCCGGATAAAACCTTAAGAAAATTGCAAATAACCGAACGATGAGAAATTCTGCAGTTTGATACAATGGGAACTATTTCACAATATTCATCGCATGGCTCTAAAGAAACCTAAAAAAAACCAAAAACCAAATTAAAGTCCAGTCATTTCTCCTTCAATTGAATGTTACACCTTTGCATCTTTCATTGAATAAAAAAGCGAATGTAGTCTTGATGTTCCATAAGAATTTAAGATTATCCACAATATAGGAAACGTCAATGGCAATAGCGGGATCACAACCTGACACTGAAAGAAATATTTAATTAAAATTAATTTAATTTATTATTAAGTAATAATATTCAAAATTATTTAATTTATTTATACCTGTAAATGAATGAGCATTTCAGTCCAATGACCAAATGCTGATGATTCATACATAAATCGAACAATATTCATAAACATAGAAACAACCTAAAAATAAATCGATATTTTTAATAGAATAAATTACGGTATAACTAATTTCACTTACAAAGATAACAAGTACAAAAATATGTCCTATCAACGAGTGATAAATAAAATATCGTTCTTTGTCCAATATACTCAAAGGACGTTCACAACTACGCAAGAGAGCTAATCTGTTTCAAAACACGAAAATAAAATAAAATATATAAAAATCAATTTTAAAATACAACCTTAAATTATTTATATAAGGAGTTTCCAAAAGTATATATTTTTTACTGGTTAGTGGTAACCTCGCCCTGGGCTCATGACAAATCTTTGCATGAGCATTATCCAATTTTGGAACAAACTGCTCTCCAAAATTTAACGTTTCGTGACCATCGGCTATCTATGATACAATAATATGAAATAAATGAGAAAATAATAAAAATTTTCCTAACTTACATCGAGAGGTCGACACCGAGCTGGCACAATCTGACCAGGACGTAATGCAATGATATCACCCTCAACTAAGAGAGCCCAATGTAAGTTTATCAAACGACCATCACGATATGTCCACTGCAGAGTGATGCACGGGGAGAGTGGCAAGTTCACGTGTGGATAATTAGAACTATTCCATTCACACTTATCGATACATTCTATGAAATTATAAATTCAATTAAAATTTTTAAAAAAATTATAGCCAAACATATAATTTGCCTTTGATAAATGATAATAATCTTTGTGCTCTATTTTGAATTTCGTAATGCCGTAACCGACTGTCAAAACCAACTATGAAAATATTGATTGCTGTGATTATTGTAATAAAAATTGCTCCTGATATTTGTCTGTGATCCCTAAAAATAAAACTGAAATTAATTTTTTGTAAATAAAAAAAAATAATTATAATCAACTTTGGTTCATTTTTAATGCCGTAACAGATAAGTAAAAATAACGTGATTAAAATTAATATTAAGATATTAATCCAACAGAACATTGAGTATTGGCTGTTATGGTGATAAGCGTCCCATTTCCATGTTTTAGTCTTTAACCAATTCCTTTCTTCTTTTTCCAAGTTTTCCTGAAAAGTCAAGTCGGAGATGAAAAATTGTTTTTATTATTAATTTAAAACATACCTTATGATTTTCCAGTTCGAGTCTAATATCTGTGTGAAGTCGGCGTAACGCATCACTGGTGGACAAACCTAGCGCCATTCAGCGATTCAGTCTTCTGTTTTCAATTGCAAATGTAAAATAAACTTCATCCTTTCATCTAGTCTGCGTTGCCGACCCTGGTATATGGTGGCCCTGAAGGGCAAACACAATGGTGATGATTTTGGTGATTGGACTCTCACCACCAAAATCACCACCAGGGTTGGCAACGCAGACTACCAGCTGCAGCATCATTACTAAAAGGGAAGAGGGGTATTTCTTTTTACAGCATGTAGCACTCCAATGAAGTGGTATGAAAGTCCATCTGTATCATTTAAGTCTGCGCCTAAGGGGTATTTCTTTTTACAGCAAGTAGCGCTCCACTGCATTGCTATGGAAGTACATCTATATATGAAATCATTTTAATTAATTCGTAATTAGGCTTAGACTTAAATGATACAGATGTACTTCCATACCACTTCAGTGGAGCGCTACATGATGTACAAAGAAATACTGGTATGGAAGTACATCTGTATCATTTAAGTCTAAGCCTAATTACGAATTAAGCCTACGCGTAAATGATTTTGTATATAGATATAAGATGTACTTCCATAGCACTGCAGTGGAGCGCTACTTGCTGTAAAAAGAAATACCCCTTAGGTTGAAGTGGTCAAAAGGTGAGGTGCTGCATGTTGCGACGTGCGTGACGGAAAATATCAGTTTATTACAAATTATATTTCAATTTGATGAAAAAGTATCATCACAGTATAAATAATTCTTATAAAATAAAGTAATTAACTGGAAATTAAAAATGAAGTAATTAATTTCCGTTTTAAACCACAATTTTTAAGTTTCCTAATTCTATTTCTACCATAGTTTTGTAGGAGAGATTACAGGTTTTTCGTAATAAAAGTTACTGGAAATGATAGAGGCTTAAATACCGGCAAACGACTTCGGAATTTCGCCATCGACGCTGCTTTTCTTCATTATTATTATTATAAAAGATATTTAGGCAAGTACAAAGATTAATCCTCATTACTTTTTAATAATCACAAATTCATACACAGGTTTTATGAATAAAATGACGGCATGATGGCAGAAATAACAGACACATGTACCGACGTCGAAGCGAAATTGGCGACATTTCTGGAAATTGTAAACAAAGATGAGAAGAAGAAAAATAATTTTCACACCGATAACCACATACTATGTCTAGCGTCGCTCAATTTAGACGCAATTCCCCCATCGGTACTGGACATGACCATGATAACAGCTTTAATTCTCGACCACAACAACCTCTCGCAGCTCCCCACAAACTTATTCGAACAAATACAACTTCTTCAGAAACTATCCCTCATCGGAAATGAATTGGAATCCATTCCACACAACATCAACCTCTTAACCCGACTGACCGAGCTCCATTTGACCGCCAACAAAATTTCACACATTCCCGCACGGATTGGCGAACTAGACCAACTTAGCACGTTAAAACTAGGCGATAACGCGTTGAAAAAACTTCCATGCACAATTGGAGGCTTATCAAACTTGAAGGAAGTTGATTTGAGTGAAAACGAGTTGAAAAAATTACCGGACAGTTTCTGCTGGTTGCGAAATCTCGAAATTCTCGATTGCAGTGAGAATAAACTGAAGTTACTGCCGATTAATTTCGGATGTTTGGAGAAACTTAGGGTACTTAATTTGGAATTGAACGAAATAAGCAGATTGCCAAACAGTTCAGCCATGTTTGAATGCCTTGAAGTTGTTGATTTGTCACATAACAAGTTGACTAGACTGATGCCTACGTTAAATTGCGCAAATTTAGTGAGGAAAGTTTTCGTAAATTGTAATTTACTAAATGAACTTCCACCATGGTTTAATTCCGTGCATAGTTTGGAAGAGTTAAGTTTGCGCGATAATCGGTTACAGAATAATCCATTTCCGAAGGATTTTGGGAATGTTGCGAAGAAATTAATCAAATTTGATCTTGCTGGGAATTTTATGAGTGGGTTGTGCGAAAGTTTTGGAGAATTAATGAGTTTGGAGAGCATTCATTTGGGGAGTTTATTGGACGAATTGGAGAGGAATCCAATGTTATTGAATGGGAATTGGATTACTTATTTGCCGGATAATTTTGGGAAGTTGAGAAATCTTCGGGAATTGAGGCTAGATGAGAATAAATTGAAGCGGTTGCCGGAAAATTTTGGTGGTTTGGTCAACTTGGAAACGCTGGATTTGGGACAGAATGATTTGACTGAGTTGCCGGATTCATTTGGAGAGTTAAGATCGTTGAAGATGTGTCAGTTGTCGAAGAACGCTTTAAAGAGTCTTCCTCAGAGTATTGGGAATATGTCTAGTTTGGTCGATTTAAGGCTGGATAATAATGAGGTAGGTTTTGGGAAATGATTCGATTATTGCATGACGAGTTTTGAAAGAGTTATATTTATCGATTTATTTGTTTAGGATATAATTAAAAATTAATTTTTTTTTCTTTTTTTCAGTTAACAGAACTACCAGTTTCCATTTATAAATTGACCCAATTGCAAACGTTAGATTTATTTAATAACAAATTGACGACGGTTCCAAACGGTTTGCATAATCTATCAAACTTAACTAGGCTGGATTTAGAAGAAGTAAATTTATGCATGTCGATTAATAATAAATTTTTCAAATAACTCAAATTATTCTTGCAGAATGATTTTGGGTTGTCGGTTTCCGAAATTCCACGCATAGTTTTTGAATTGAAATATAAAGAAATGGATCCTGCGCTCAGACAGTGGCGAGGCCGCAAGAATGAATTTCAAGTAACGTTTTATAATTGAATTTTAAAGGTAAATATAATAATTAAATAATTAAATTTATAGCTTGCGAGTAATGACACAATACCGGAGTCAGACGTCAATGACACCGTAAAATCTCTTCAAAATGCTTTAATTCAGGGATCATCGATCTGGATGAAGGAAGGTTCAGAGAATGAAAAAAGGAAAAAATTTGTTAAAGTTGAAAAACAGCAAATTCTTCCACAAAATGATGAGACCGATGATTATGATACATCGGAAGTTGATGATGACGACGATCCAAATAATCAATGCGAGGACAATTGGGACGGTGGTAAATAAGAGGCTTAGGATTCTTTTCGAAAAGTAAATTTTATTAATTTTGTGGACAATTTACAGAATTAATGGAACCGAATACAGACGACGATAATTGGGACAAAGGTATCACGGATTATGAATTTGCTAATTGTCCTTATGGTAAAGTTTAGGAGAGAAAAAATAATTATTTTCAATTTTTACGATTTTGTATTTTTGTAGATGATATGCAAATACAACCACAGTTGCAACAGCAATGTTTAAATATCGATTTGATGAATATGCATGAGCATATTAACCAGGAAATGTTTTGCCCTTCCGATATTCATGCGAAACCTGTTTTCCGTCCTCGAGTTGACTTTTATCGTGAGGAAGGCCAATTCGATGATGCTGAATAAAGAAATAGACTCGATAAAATGTTTTTTTTTTTAAATCATTCATTTAATTTGATTAAAAGACGTTGAATAGTAGAAATGAATTTTATTTTGTACTATTTATTGCTTTTTATAATTTGTCTAAGTAAATAAAGAGTGATTTTTGTGCGACGTCATTTCATTCGGTTTGGATTTGTGAGATGCATTTTAAATATTGACATCATTGAACCATCGATACCTTGTAAGTATCCGTGATTAAACTCTGCTAGGCATATCTGCCATCTAATGTCAAATAAAGCAACCATTTCCAGCCCGCCATACTGCCGTTACCATGGAAATTATGTAAACAACAAAATTTCACGTTGGAGATTGCAAGCAAAAATTTTCCTTACTATATTTCTATTTCACTTTTTATTATTTTTACCGATGATGAAAGAATTATGTACCGGAAGTGATTGTATGGAAAATCAAAATACTCAGCGAGATCCCATCGACACCGGTATTTCTCCTCGCCCATCGACTACTGTAGGAACATTAGCATTGCTAGATACCCCCATACCGAGTCAAGGATATTATCCTGGAAGTTACGAATATAAATATTCAATCCCGAAATGGCATCGTGTGATGAACAGTATTTATCAAAATGCATCGGATGTGAAAAACGAAGCTGAGCAGTGAGTAAACTGATGATTGTTGCATTTTTTATATTTATTTATATGCAAATGATGTATTTTATTAGTCAAAGGACCGAAACCAACTGGATAACCACAAAGTTGATTGAGCAAACTGACCGAAATCAAGCCGATGCTACTCACGTTTTGCGTGAACGTTTTCAGGTATTGTACCTCCAATTAAAATAGAGAGATTTAGCTGGTCCTTTGTTGCAAACTTGTAACGTGTAACATGTAGCCTACACGTTCGTAGGAACTTGTAGATGCGCCACACGTTCGTAAGAACTTGTAGATGCGCCACACGTTCGTAAGAACTTGTAGATGCGCCACACGTTCGTAAGAACTTGTAGATGCGCCACACGTTAATGATGAGACGTGTAGGTTGAATCTACTCGTCCCGCTACAGGTTTTACCAAGGTTGAAAGAGTATAAGGTTGTGACGGTTTGGATCCAGGGAATGACGTCATGAGGCCTTAAATCATTGTGTGCAACGGAATTTATTATAAACGTGGTAAAAGCGATAGAAATCGCCCAGTCACAAATATAATTCCGAGGATCCTATTTTATGTTAATTTCTGACTATGATCAGGTTGAGAAAAGTATCTGGAAGTTGGTTCACGTGAGACGATTGAATAATATCATTTCCATGATTGGAAATGATTTTGAGGGTTGGAAGTATTATCCAACTTAAATAAAGATGATTGTTGATATTTTCTATATTTTATTAACCTGTAAAATGATGAATATTCCCCGAAATCAGAGAATATTGGCGGGTCACCCGCCGGGTTTTCGCTACAGCAGTCGGGCTTTGGCCGGACTGGACTATGCCATCTCGATTTGGGTTGAATTCAAATGATGCCGATGTATTTCAGGGGCCGATCGGAGGAATCGATCATTTGATTCGCCATTTTCCGATCGCCACTTGTCACTGGTATTTCAGCCGCTTATGCGCTTACTATTCTGCCACTCGTGATATCTCTACATTATGATTGATCCTAGAGCCTAAGTCAATCAGTTGGGAGACAGTAAAAAGGGTGGGGGAAACTGTCCAACTAAATATGGTGTCTGAGTAACACACCTTAAGTTAACTGACACAATACGTGTCTAGACAGATCATTGAGAAGCAATGATCTGGCACTTAAACGATGCAACTAACTAAACCAAGGAAGCGAGGGTTCACCACGTCAACCCACGTGCCTTAACCTGAGGGTGGAGATGATATATTTCCTAGTCCAAATTCCACACCTTGACATAAAATTTGGAGATAGAAACTAACCCTAACTAAACCTTAAATAACGGTTTACAATGCCGTCGTAACCGATTAATGATATGACTTACACTTGAACGGTTTCCGTGGACTGTGGAGATGAGGCTCGAGAGATTAGAATGAGACAATGATATTCGACTGTTCGAATGTGGGGAAGAGGATTGAGAGACGGTGACTGAAACTTCTCCATGGTGGTAATTCGGAATTCCGAGTTAAACTCGTGTTAAAAGGGAATACATGAGCGTTGTGTCAAGCGACACGAATCGTTACCCAAGTATAATGATTCTCCATCATCAAGTGATGATATAGACGTAATATTGGGGCACAGGAATGGTGCTATAACAGGTCTGTCCACGCGGTCACCTTGACCACCGCATGGAGAGACTAAAAACCTTTCTTTACGGCCCCGTTGAGAATAAGAAAGTCAACTAACCTCCCGACATCCAGTCTCGATTGTGACCTTGACGACATCTGAGAAAGGGGACAAACGTTTCCTTTTCACATGCCTTGACTTGTTGCTAGGAAGTTCACCTAAGGCTCTAGCAAATACACTAATCTAACACTTCTTGATGTACGGTCAAGCGCACGATGTGAAATATATAATAACACTTCCTAATCACTATTAGGCCAATATATACACTTTCTTGGTAAACCAAGCCAATAAAGATTGTAGTCAATCACGCAAATTGTAGTCAATCAACCATGTTTTGTTTTAGTATCAGAGCGGGGTGTTCTAAGCGAAAATGGGGGTTTATATAGGGGTTTCCTATGCATTATGGGTACGGAGGGGCAAATTCTTTCCTTAACCCAATCGTAGAGTCTTGGGATTAGCCAAACTCCAATTGTACTAAAGGGATTAAATCCCTGAAGCAGAGTCCTCTAATGACTGTTGGTCCAATTCTGGACCTGTTGGTCCAATTCTGGACCTGTGGACCACACGTCTCGTTAGGATTATTTTACTTAAACCTTTAATTACGAATAAAAGTTGTGCTTCGATCATAATTTGGACTTCATATTTGGATTCTACACATCTGAATTGACTAAAATATTTATTGGGATCCAATAAATAAATCAATCACAAATTATGGTGATTTTTAAAGGGTTTCTAACCGTCACTAAGGTTGGTTGCTATGGTGACGACTTGGGCTCGCCATTCCAACCGTCACAAGGTTTAGACATTCGTGTGATCCGAACTGTATGGAGCGAGGTTTTAGTATGTCACAATTCATGGTAGCATTGAAATCCCATAGAACAATTAAGTTCCGGATCCAGATTTTGCGATGTCCAAACCTTATTACAGAGATTTAGATGGTCCTTTCTATTCGTTGCACTTGTAACTTGTAGCAAAACATCACCCGTTCCAAGTTTCACGTTACAATGTCCTCTCTTTTAGCTGCTCTTTTTACTACGTTTGAACGAATGCAGAAGCACAATGATTCGTCCTTTTCCGAGCTAGTTTCAATCGGGTTTTCAGCTTAGCGCTAGCTGCAGGACAACACTTACATGTTAAAATTGCGAGCGTTTTGTAAGTTGGATATTTTAATTAAATTAGCATATTTATCAGAACATTTTCTGATGATTGATCCATTTTAATAAAACGAATCATTTGATATAAAGTTTATAATAATCTGTGGAGCGGGCGATGAAATATCTACTTAAATTCATTCGAAGCGAGAGCTTTTTCGGTTGGGCGCCATGTCTAAAAGGCGATGCATGCGCATCTTTCTACACGGGCAAGCCGATAGCATGGTTAGTGTGGCACATCTACACGTTCTTACAAATGTGTAGGCCACACGTTACAAGTTAGAAGTTTACAACAAAGGACCAGCTAAATCTCCCGTATTCTCTCTCAACCTTGGGTTATACTTAAACAGCCAGCCCGTGTAGACATTGCCTTTTAGACATGTGCTCAACCGAAAAATCTCTCGCTTCAATCATGGACCTAAATCTAACAAGACTGCTGACTCAACATGGCTGCCACAGTCTGTAAGGACACACCATCCATCTGGCGACAATGGCGCCCAATACTGCATCCCCACATTAGGTTAGATTATGTTAGATTTAGGTCTATGCATCAAATGAATTTTATTAAATATTTCTAAAACCACTTAACCGATTATCAAAAACGTTACTTCAAATGATTCATAGCATTAAAATGAATCGATCATCCTGAAGAGTTTTGATTAATTTGTCCATTTTAACTTCTAAACCACCTTTTAAAACCCTTGCAATTGTATCAACCTGCAGCTTGCAACAGCATTGAGAACAGGGTTGCCAGATTGTGGAAGATGAAAAGCGCCAACTGGTGTCAAAAAAAGCGCCCAAGAAGCACCCAAAAATTTCAAGTTAAATAAACTGAAATTTTTGATTTTCTACATTATAATGGGTGGTAAACAACTACAAAAATAAATCTAATAGCTCAAAACTAGCAAATAATGCAAAATTAAATAAGTAATTAGATCAAAGAGTTGATCAAATAAAAAAAATTTACTTAAAAAAAAAAGTGAAATCTTTGAAAAAGATGAGTATTTTTTATTTCCCCACCCTTGTGACCAGTACTTTATGCAATGTTTAGCAGACAAATGTCATCTTAAAAAAAATTGCAAAAAAGTTAATTTTTTTGGTCATTTTATGCAAATCGCTCAAAAATCACAAAAAAATTTTTTCAGTAGCCCAAATAACCGCATATCGCAAAACTGAATTTTTGCCCGCAAATTGGGGTCAAAACACCCAATTTGTGGTTTATCGCCCAATCTAGCAACCCTGATTGAGAACCAGACTGAAAACAGTTTGGGAGAGGATGGATCATTGCGCATCTTATACATTGGGGCGTAGCGAACAAAAACGGGCCAAAAGTCAGCATCTTGTAACTTGTAACTTCTAAAATGTTGCTAGAAGTTTCATGTTACCCAGACAACGAATAGACAGGACCAGCTAAATCTCTCTAATGTTTTTAAGGTCCCTGGAGTACCTCCTGTGTCTCTGTCCATTCTTGCCCTCGGTTTTGTACCCAGTTTCCATTATTTCTGAAATCAATGGCTATTATAACTTAGTTTAACCAAGAGTGTGGATCCATATTCTTGGTTTGCTTTACCTAGCAACTATAGTTGATTTTGCATACCATGATAAGAGTCCTTTTTTCTTTGTTTTACTAAGAAAAAAATAGGCCACAAATTTCGACCTACAACCCCAAACTCACAGATTTACAGTCTATACCAAGAAGACTGAACCCTAGAGTCCCCGTCCCCTGAACTGACTTGGCTGTCACCTTATTGTAAGGTTATTGAAGATTTATGATGGATGGTTAAAAAGTGCACTTTGTTGTTTATGAAATACTAGCTAATTACCGCGTCATCGCCCGGGATTCAAAAAATATTTATATTTCCTGTGTCTCAGCTTTATCAACTGTTCAATGTGAAATTTAGTAAAAAGATTAGACCTTATATAGGTCATTAGCATAGGGTCTTCCTATGGTCACGTGACATTTTTCAGCAATGGGCAGACCTTAA
>JAQIXT010001193.1:0-17942 GCA_034700445.1 Stenotaenia linearis | reverse complement strand
CCTCCCCACCCCTCCAAAACCCATATCTTGGCATCGACTGGACCACAAATAGAAAAAAATCAACCGCGATCTTAAACAATTATTTTTTATTTTTGGTTTTATTTTCGGCGCCCAAATGGAACCTGGCGCCCAAATGGCACTTAACATGGTGCCAAATGGAACCTGGCACCCAAATGGAACCTGACAGCGCGCAAATGGAACCGTCGGCGCTCAGATGGAACCAGCACGCAAATGGGACCTTTGGCTCGCTGGTGACGCCGCGCTCCATTCGAACACGCTCAAATGCACAAACCCCGTACAGTGTTGAAGGTCCGTAAAGTTTTCCAGAGTTTTAAAAAATTCAAAAATGCGCTGAAACCTCAAATTTCATAAAATCGTGTTACGTCTATTTCTGTTTATAGCACAACACATTGAAGACATTGTAAAACACTGAATTATTTCTGAATAAATACGATACTCCACTTAAAATGACGCTAGAAGCAGCTAAGCTATTTTCAGTTTTCCACAACTCTGTAGTTTTGTTCTGATAATTACTTTCATTATGTTTGATCACACTGGCAAAATTCAAAGTCATCGAGTCATTCCAATAACATATATGATTATTAACTATGTTTAAATGCACCGTACTTTTACACCTTAGAAGTTATCCTAAAATGTCGAAAAACCAAAAAACTCAAAATTCTAGATGCTTAAAATAAAGTAAACGAAGTTGAAGGATAACTGCGGGGAGGGGGGGAGATCCAAAATTTTTTAAAACTAATTTTAAATTATTACCCCAACAATAAATAATGTGTCATGGAAAGATTAAGTTAAAACATAAGGTGACCATACATTCCCGATTTTCGGGGACAGTCCCAGGTATGAGCCTTGTGTCCCTGGGCCAATTTTGCCCCCGGTTTTGTCCACGGCTTCCAATTTTTTTCGAAATCCCTAGCAATTAGCTAAAGTTTATCTTTTTTAAATGTTTACATTGATTTATGCGGTAGCTATGATTGATTTAGCATAATGTAAATCTTCTTTTTCTTTGTCTTAAAAAGAAAACAAAAAAATAAGCCAGAAATTTCAATCCACAACCCCCACTCGCAAATTTACATCATTGTATTTACCAGAAGACTAAACCTTAAAGTCCCCATCCCCGAAAACACCAGGGAAAAAATGGTCACCTTATTAAAATGGTGCAAAATGTCTAGGTAACAATGGTAGAAAACTGCCGCTTCACTAGCCACAGTAACAAATAGAGCGCCATTTGCCGGGATAAGATATGCTGAATATGGGAACCAAAACACTGAGGCATTAAAATAACAACAAATGACACTCAGGACTGTACATTGTGACATCATACAAATGATACAACATATTGTACATAATTTCCTATAACAAAATGGAAGCACGTTTTGACATGTGTCTTCCTAGAAATAAAATTCAGTTAGAAATTCTAATAGAAATACAATTAGAAATTTTAACAATATTTTACGACAATAAAAACTAACTTCATTTTATTTAGTCATCGTTTTAAAGCATTATTCCCGCAGTTACCCTTTAACAAAGCTAAAGCTCATCATAACTAATTCGTTTTATTGATTCAATAAAAAAAATTAATAATCGATAAGCTATTAAAAATAAACCCACAACCAAAATTTGCAACCTGACACGTAATTTTAGGTTTAGTTTCTGATTGCAAGCCAGAAGTGACTAGTTCAGGCCACTGATACATTCTTTAAAAAACTAAAATTTCAAAATTTCAAAATTTTGATATTGTGGATTTTCGAAGTTTTGGGATTTCCGACATTTTGGGTTATCAATACTTCATCTTCAACATTTTGGGTTTTGACATTATGTCGATATCCAACTCTAGGAAGGAATGTTATCCGGTACCTTTTTAAAAAAAAGAGTATTGCACTCTTCTCTACCCTTATGTATACAATACTTGCTACAAGTGTGCAGCAAATTTTTCTCAAATTGCATACTATAGCTCTGGGTTACCATCAAACCGATCGAAGCATTTTACGGAGGTATATAATAGAAATAAATCAATAAACGGTATAATCAATTTATCGGAAAAAACATTCTTATTCGTTTCCAAGCTCTCTGATCCGAACCAGAATTATACAGAGAAAAGCTTTTTATTGATGGTATTCCAAGAATTTAATAATCCTGTCCAAAACGTATAAAAATCCAAAATGCAACATATTTTTTTATTTGAATGCCTTCTGATATTATAAATAACCCAATTTCATGTTTTCCTTAACATTCTCTTCATACAAAGAAGAGTTATTGCAGCAAACAAGCACTTGTAATTGGGAAAAGGAGAAAAACATGTTTGTGCCATTATATCATTAGATTAAAAGGTATATTTGCTAAGCAGACAAGAATTCTAAAAGCAATTCCTATGGCCAGAGTCAAGAAAAACAACTAAATAAGTTATGTGAAACGAAAACTTAGTTTATTTCGGCTCAGTCTAAAACATGGGGTATACCCCAACCCAAATAGGGTACCCCATTTTTTTAAAATTTGAAATTTTGAAAGATTTTTATTTTTCAGAGCATAATCAATACAGTTTCGAATGATTTTTATTGAAATAATAAGATTTAAGAGCTAAAGGCCTTCCATTTTTCAATGCAAAATACTGTGAATTATATTTTTTTAATTTTCAGACAAGTTTTGTTTAGAAGTAATAACTAGAAGTTGTTAACTGACAAGGCAAGAAAACTAAATTTCAGACAAAATGCAGGAAATATCAACCTAACCTAACTAATTCCAATTTAAACTCGTTCCAAAATTAACTAACCTAAAAATCCTAGACTAGCCATTTCAATTCAGTTCAATCTAATTATTTTCATTAGTGTAGTTTAAATTTGATTTTAATTACAATAACTTAGTACATTCTAAACTGGTTAGGTTAGTTAATTATAAGATAAGATTATTTGAATGGGTTAGGTTAAATTTTGATACCTAATTTTGGGAACCTACATTTTATATGAACTTACTATTTAGTTGTTTTATCACATAACATTGTCTAATTATTTGTCTTAACATAAGTAGGTTATGGATGATTCAGGCAGAAAAAAATTTGAAATTTAGGGGATAAAAATCAGATTTTTGAATTTTTTTCTAAATTGTGTTTAATGGATTTAAAAACTTTAAATTAAAGTTGGGCCGAAATTATTTCTGGTTGATAAAATTGGTTTTAAGCCTCAAAACTTCAATAAAAACCATTCAAAACAATAGCACTTCATGGAATAACCTCTGTCAATACAATGAAATGCTAACATTGAAACAAAATTAATAACCAATTGTCAATTAGTTAGTCAATAATTAGTTAAATTGTATGATTTACTTGTGAAAAACATGACTCATTACAAACCCAAAAATTCTCTTTTTTTGGCTTTTATCGGGTTTACCCTAAATTTCAAAAGTAGTTTCGGGATAAAGGTAGAGTATTTTCAAGTTTTATCTTAACAATCCATACCTTAAAAATAAGTTGTCTCAAAAAAAATTTTGCGGTATTGTTTGGAAAAGCCTTTTTACTCTTACATTTTATTATTTCAATAAAAATTATTCAAAAACCACATTAATTACGCGTTTAAAAATAAAAATCTCTCAAAATTTCAAATTTAAAAAAAGGGGTAACCCATTTAGGGTATACCCCATGTTTTAGACTGAGCCGTTTATTTCTAATAATAAAAAAAGTAGCATTGACATAAAGCTTCTTCTTCCATATTGATTGTTTGATCAGAAATATAATCCAGCATGGATTCATGTTATGTTACTAAATTTCATACTTAGTGATATGGTTTGGCATCATTACAACGTTTATACTCAGGGAATTTTTTTTTCTTATACTTACTAATTTTTCCTTTTAATAAAAGTAGTGAAATTATAAAATTGCAAAAACCAAATACATAAAATTTTCCTTATGACCATATGAATATGTTTAAAAGTAACACAACAAAAATCTTTGGCTCATTTTAGCAATAAAATGGGCCTCTAGTGCACTTTATTTATAACGCAGAATTTAAAATTAATACTAGACTAGCAGCAAATTCTCTTATCGGTATCTTATGTTTATGAAATTAGCATTAATGTTGATAGATTCGAGTACACTCTTCGGAGCCAAAACAATGGAATATAACATTTTTGGATCATTGGAAAATGTGCAATTATCAACAAGTATTTTGCTTATCTTGAAATGATTTTAAGAGGTCATGAGGCACATGGTTGTATATATTTTGGTTATTAGTTTTTCAAGTTTGATTAAATAGTTTTGGAATAAAAAATTGAAAACTGATAAAAACAGGATTTTATCTTTTTGGCCATAACTTTTCTGAATTGGAACTATGAGTCTATGTAAGCCTTAAAGACTTTTGTAATGGAGCTACATAAAAGATGCAAAGGTGATGGAAATTCCCACTTTTTCAGCAGTTTGTGTGTGAAGTAATTTTGTCTTTTATTATTTCATTCCAATTGGTATAGAAGAGATATTGATTTTGATTTTTACTTTTCACATCATTATTTGATGTGATAATCCACAAAAATTTTAAGCTAAAATTTTAAGTTTTTTTTTTAAAGGTTTACCTGTTATTTTTCTGATTTATTTACCAGCGAATATTTGCTTGTATCAAATATTACTGGTAATAGAAGTTCTAATACACATGCTTTAATGTTACTTTTCCTTTATTATGAGAAGAAAGAAAAAACTGAGTTTTTCTTTCTCAGAACTTATTAGTTGTTGTTTTTGTTAATTCTTGCCATAGAAATTACTTCTGGATTCTGGCTCTTGTCTGCTTGGACGATGTACCGAAATATTACGTTATGGACATGAATTTATGAAACATTGAGAGGTACAATATATTATAGCTAAAATGCAGAGAATGTGGTGGAAGTGAGATTTGCAATAGACAAGAGCTAAAAATCAGCAATATTCATAGCACAATTACTAACAATTGTCAATTTTCAGAACAAACTGCAGCAAATCCAGAACTGTCATAGCAAAAATGCTAAAAACAATAAAAAATCAACTATAAAAGAGCTATTAAATTCACTCTTTCCTTCAAAAACAATTTCAAAACAGAACTTTGTCACAAAATATGCAAAACTTGTTGGAATAAATAAAATAAAATACAAAACCAAGAAATTAAAATAAATAATAAACATGTATGAATTTATAATATATCCTTCAATTTAAGCAACAATCTTCCATTTATGTATTTAGCATAACCAGGCCATCATTCCTTATTCAAAAAATAATAAATGGAAAACTAAATTATTCCAAGTAATAATAAATATTAAATGTAAAGACCAATGTTGGGACGTCCAACTAGTAAACAAATTTTGATTTTAAATATTAATACATAAATATAACAAAAAATATTATACTTATATATATAAATATAACGTATTATAAAAAAAATTAATAAATCTGTCAATATATATATCATGTTAAAATATAATACTAATATATGTATAAATTAAGAAAAAATAAAGATTTTTCTGTTATCAACCCAGCACCCATCACCAAATGACATGACAACTACGAAGTAAACAAACACATTAAAGTAAAAAAAATAAAATAAATAAAAATAAAAATTTAAATCAATGTAGACATTCCCGCGTGTCGTGGATGATCAAGTGGCAAATAAGAGAAAAGATTAGTGTGTGCCATATCCGAAAACGAAAAGGTAATAAATATAAAAGACAAAAAAGGGAAAATAAATAAATTAAATAAACATTACAATCAAATGCTAGAATGATATTAACACAGACACACGTATTAATTACTATTATTTTTCTCTAAATTCTTTTTACCCTTTAATTGACGCAATTTATTTCACTTACCATTGGGAATTGTAGGTGTTTTCTTAGTTTGAACTCTTGCAGTTGCGTTATTCACCTGTAGTATGGAAATGAGTAATAAAACGATTAATAAATTGAAATGAGGCTCACATTTACTATAAAAATAGTTTTTGATTCAAAAATTTCCCGATTTGGGGTTAAAAAATAAATGTTTTAATGTGACAAGTCTTTATTTTTGCCACGTTGCAGTAAACAAAGCCAGCAGAACAGTGAAAACGAGAAGTTCGACACAGAGGAAAGTGTGTACGAATTTATGAATGACTTCATTTGATTGCTCGTGTGATTTCCACGACTTTTCACTTAGATTTTTTCTCATATATCAAAATCAAGGCCTATACGAGATTTTCCAGTGATGTTGAACCTCTCGAGTAAAAACCGGTTTTTGGCTAAAAAATTTGAATCTTGATAGTAATATTTTCAACCCACAATCTATCTGCAATAAATTACCTTTTTGAATACCAAAACTATTTTTATGAAACAAATGTGCATAAGCCCAAAAATATTAAAAGAATTCATGCCAACACTCACTACTATCAACAGAAGAGTGCATTCATTATTATTTGGACACTTCTGTTGACTTGCTTAGCTTCAATGTGAAATTCGAGGAAATGGAAAATACCATGAATATTAAAATCAAAATAATTTACGAATTTTTAAATTTCAAATTTATTTTTTCACAAATGAATAAAGAATTAAATCATCAAATCATCAACACTATCTTCCATTTTCAATATTACATTATTAATTTTGAATTTTAATGTAACTCATTACGAAATGAACTTTCATAATATTTATATAGGGTAACTTTGTACAAAATAAAACAATTAAACTTTAATTACAGCAAAACTAAAACAATGACCTGAAGTTGCCTCAATCGAAACTTAGCTATTGGTATTCTCTGACACACCTGTTTTAGACTTACATGCTAACAGTAGCTGCATTCAAAAATGAAACTAAACTTAGTTTTCCTTCAGTTTAAAGCTTAATTACCTTACTTTCAGAAGTGTTGCAAGCAGTGTTGGGCGTGCTAATAAAATTTATTAGGGCCCACTTAGGGCCCACTTGCTATTCGAATTTCTGATATCCAAAATTCGAATTCTTGATATCCAAAATTCGAATTCTTGATATCAAAAATTTGAATTTTGGATATCAGAAAATACTTGCCATAGCACTGTATTGTGGAAGCGCCCTATAGCACCCTGTAGCGGCGCTTTATGTAAATTAAAAATAGCGTCCCCTACAAAAACGCTACATTACTTCAAATATAGCGCCGCTAAAATTAGCGCAAGCGCGCCCAACACTGGTTGTAAGTCAACTTATTATGTAAAGTGACATAATTTAGGATAAACTGAAGGGAAGCTAAGTTTGGTTTAATTTTTGAATATAGCAAAGCTACTGATTGAGTCATACATAAAATTATTGCAGTTGGGACCTTTTGGTTACATAATAATTTTTGATTATGCATAGCAGTTTTCTTTTTTATCCCGGTAAGATTCAGCCAAAACGTTTGGTGAAGTACGAGCGAGAAATACAAACTTATTTTATAATTTATAAATTTCATGTTAATTATAAATCTGATTTACAATTAATAAGTGATGTATAAGTTATAAGATGTAAGTTTTCCACAAACTCTAATGTTGTATCCATTTGCACGACAAAAATAGTGCATTTTGTGATAATAGAGTTTGCGGAAAGCAAATTTAACTTATGTCTTATAACTTATAGACAGTTTGAGGAGAACAACTTTTTGTTTTATAATTTATAAATTCCATTTTAATTATAAATCCAATTTATATTTAACATGGAATTTGTAAGTTTAAAGATGTAAGTTTTGTTTTCCCACACACACTCTAATATCTAGTTACACTTTAGTGGTACATAATAGGATCCTTACCCCTTATGATTAAAACTATACAGAAAGGTTTTATTAAAAATACTCTCTGAGTGCAAACTTTATCGTAATGTATAACCGAACAGAAATTAGCGATGCTATCATGTGAAGCAATTTGACTGATTAAAATTAACTTCTTAAAGAGGAAAAAAGATCTAATTTCAAAAATTTTTAAACTCTATAAAACAAGAATTCAATTAAGAAACGAAAGCAATTTCATTATTAAGTTAAAGCTAGCACGATTGAGGCAACATCAGCTCTGGCACATTAGACTGTGTTGTGTTAATTTATTAACACTTCAAAATTAAATTAAATTTATAAATTTCAAATTTAATTTCAAGTGTGTGTGTATAAACGAACCATTGAAAACCTAAAATTTAATGCGATTTTTTCTTTATCTTCATAGAAGGAAAATATTTTGGAATGTTAAGCGAGATGCTGACATCAAGAAATGATTCGAACAGTTGTGTTTAAAGAATGCCGAGTGTTATGGAAGAGGTGATGCGAACTTCCCTTGTTTTTTGACAGACAGGTTTTAGTAAAGTACTAAATGAAATTTACCACTGTTGTCAGGAAATGGTGTCTGATTGTAAATATTTGGTTTTTGGAAAATTTTACGAAGTCAAATTTTCAACAAAATTTGAAATTTAGTTTTTATTATTTTCTTCTTTTATTTAGTTTGTGGCAATTTTTGGCTAAAATATTCACATTCAACAATTTTGTGATAATAGAGTTTGCGGAAAGTAAATTTAACTTATGTCTTATAACTTATAGACTTCATGTCAATTATATGATAGATTTATAATTAACCTGAAATTTATAAGTTATAAGGTATCCGTTTTACTTTCTGCAAATTCTCTAAAATCACCAAAATAAAATTGCAATACTTTTCAGCCAACAGTATTGACTTTCATCTCCAAACCAATGTAAATAAAATCTCGGTTTAATACATTTTTTTCTCTAAGAATCCACAAATAAGAATTTCAAATAATCATTGTAAGTAGCAGGTTCATAAACTTGCAAGCAGTTAAAAAAAGTCGAATGGTATTTAAATATTTGCTCTCCAGGTAGAAATGTAGAAAGTGATGTGAACACTACCATCATTATTGTCAGTTTACTGGAAACATTGTTATGTTAAAAGTTGGGTTTGATAAATGAAGTTGCCAGCTGTAAATTGAAATACTGCAACCGCGAATCTACGAATCAGCGTAAGTGGAGGACTTACTGTACTATATCTTTTCATGAATGGCAATCACTTGCCTGTCTGAAGAGATGAAACTCGCGCCACTCTCTCATATACCTAATAATAGTAGATGGACAATCCGTCAGAAAAGCTTTGTATAATTATATAAGTTATTCGCATACTTTTTTTCAAAAATTGAAATATTCAGAACCATTTAATAGATTTCTCGTTGTCAACTTCTCTACTCCAACCAAAATGTTTTCAAACTTGCAAAATCGATATTTTAAATTCAATGATTTTTTAAATTTGATCTAATTTTGTTTTAATCTCTTCACAAGAAATAATCTTACCTGCCCAATTTACCGTTCCGAGTGAGACACACATTTACATTTGTTTTGCACATTTTTGCATGTGTTCAAAGGCTCTTAACTGCACAAGGAATGAAACAAAGCCTAATTGGAATCTTATGCAATTTAAACTTTTCAATTATCTCTTTTTATATATATATTTGTCTCTCTGTCTATATATATATATATATAAACAGATTATACTAAAAACAAACTAGAATTTAATTATATTAAATCAAGAAACCAAAAAAAATGTTTTTTCGGTTTCTTCAAAGCAAAAGAAAATAAAAATAAATAAATAAAAAAATAAAAAAATAAATAAAAAGTACATGTCAATTAATGAGAATAAAAAATGTCAAGTGAGTGCTACCACAAATGTAAATATAAATATATGTAAATAATGTATATATATATATCACCATGCACCTCAATTTTTCGTCCCTCAACCACAGTGCCGTTCAATTTCTCTCGTGCTCTGTCAGCGTCCGAGCTATTTGCGAAAGTTACAAAACCGAATCCCTGCATGCAACAAGGAAAATAAGGAAACATGCATTAAAATCCGTGCACAGAACATATAATAAAAATAACATTTTTTTGTACAATATAAACCCAACAATATTAAAAATTTTATAAAAATGTTTATAACGTGAATTTATAACAATATATATAATTTTTCTCAATAAAAAACAATATTTAATTTTTTTAAAAAGTTAAAAAGGGGTTGGGTTTAAGGAGTTAATAGTGATTAAACACATTTTTATCACATAAGAACATGAAACAATGTTTTAAGTAAATTTTCGCAAAAAATTAATTTAAAAAAAAATATTTATTTAATGTTTTTAAAATTATTTTCAATCATGCGTTTTGTAAATACCAACGCAGTCAATGATATAATGAAATTAAAGTTTTTATTACATATTTTCAATGAAATTAAATTAAAATTGGAAAAATTCCTCTCCCAAAGCTGCATGCTTGTCAAAAAACACATGCGAGAGCAGCTATTCCAAATATAAACATATAAATATAAATAAATTAAAAGTAATTTATATATTTATAAATTATAAGTAGAAATGTAGGTCTGAATTACCTAAAGCAACATGTCAGATTAATAATAATAACAACAATAAAATAAATTTTTTCCAAATTTCCTTAACCCAAAATGAAAATGAAAATAAAAACAAGCAAAAGAGAGGAAAATTACAAAGCCTGTTATCAAATTATAACCCATTGATGCATTGTTAGTAAATATGCACACCAAATATCATGATTCTTAACTTAAAAACTGGCATTCAATACTAAATGCTATACCAAATTACAATTTGATTTAGCATTAAACAGTAAAGTAAGAACACATCTAGAATTATTTTTGTAGTCTAGTTTTACTTCAGTTGTCAGTACAATACAAGACCTGGAGCTTAAACTTTCCAGGTCACCAATAACAAGTCTGATTTTGCTCACCACAATAGCTGCAATAGCTGCAATTATTATTGTGTAATTAAAATGTTGAGATATTGAAATATCTTTCTAAATGTATTCTTATGTATAGTTTTCGACATACAAAAAATTTAATCATTTTAAATCATATTAAAAAATATATTGACTGAAATAAGTAAGGGGTTGAATTCTATTTTAATTATAAATAAAACGTATATATTACAAAACAGTTTCTCATTAAAAGTATATTTACTAACAAGATGTAAAACAAGAGCAAAAATGATTAAATTTATTTGTAGGAGTGCACTAAATGGATATAATTTCATTTTAAATCAATACGAGTATGCGCAATGCATTATAAAATTCAATATTCAATAAATTCCTGAAAATATGCACGATCATTCATGGAATTCATTGATAAACAAATTATTAAAATTACATTTTCCAACATAGATGCATTCAATATTGACAGCTCAAATCTTTTTTGGTACGTTTTGTCGATTAAATTTAAAAACAAAACAAACGGAAGCCATTTGAAATCAAATGCACTTAAAGGATACTAGCATTAGGCAGATTTAGTGTTACTTTGAAGAAAAGCTTCATTATAATCATACCAGCCATATCAAGTCAAAAAAATCAAATTAATCCATTAGTGCAATCTAAAACATTAAAGAGCTTGTTGCTCATTACAAAAACATTCTTATATTTTTATAAAGTGCTTCATTGTTAGCATTTTGAATACCATGGATTAAGTTATTTATTTAACAGTTAATTAAAACTCCTGTTTGGGAAAATTCACCACTGAACAGTATGCAGCACAATTTCTACAGATGAATTACTGAACAGAAATTACCAATGTAAAATATGGCACTTATTTTATAATTAAAATATGCAATAATAAAGATCCGAATGTTTGGTTTTTGCAATTTCCATATTGTATCAACCTACTTATTTGTATGTAAGCCGTTAGAGCGCAAATTACGCACGTACAATCAGAGCAAATTAATCATGAACCACCATCAATTGCTAATATTTATAGGCGTCAATAGGGGGTACAGAAGATGATGCCACTTGCACCACCTAGTCTTGAGAATTCAAAAAAAATTGTTTTTTTTAACGGCATGACAATTACAAAATGTTTTCTTAGTGTAAATCACCATAAACATCATTATAATTCTTTAGTAAAGAGACATCTCTCTACTCATTTCAGCACCATTTTTTAAAAATTTTGGCAGCGCCCATGCTGGTATTCAAAAAGCTGCATATAAAGTCATTTATAAAAGCAAAATAACATAAAATTACAGCAAATTATTGGGTGTTTAATAGAAAGTTGAATATTTAACTGAAAAATTATACAGTAAAATAAAAATTAACAAATAAAACTTGTATTAACCAAGATCAAACGGCAAAGTTATTCACCTGATTAAAAACTGCACTGCGCCAATTTAAATTTGTTGTTACCAAACTCTATAATTAAAATTTCTTGCAAACTTTCCAATGTTGTGTATTTCTATCTTGGATTTGGCTAGTGGCATTAAGAACGAATCCAGAAGGTGATCAATTTTTGTTTGTTTGCCATTCGTAATTGAAAAAGTTCTTTGATCGTGATAAACACAAGTTCTAGTTTGTCGAGAACTTAAATCCAACTTCTTGATACACATTAATGAAGATATTGCCTTATAAACAACAATTTTGTATAATGAAAAATTTTAATCTGCAGTGAAAATAAAAAGTCGCTTACCTTTGAGCCACGCTCGTTAAAAATTATTTCAACGTCCAAGATAGGACCGAATTGCTAAATGAAACAAAATATTTTAGATTTTTAATACCAGTATTAAACACACATTTAAAAAAATAGAGTTTGAAGAGCTATTGGTTACAGCTATACCACAGAAAATCACCATGATAGCTACTCAAGCAAGTTATTCAAGCAGAAGTCAATAAAAGAAAATTATATAACCTTAATCGTAAATTCAAAACTGAAAATCTTTTCTGTTGATCACCTGTACAGTAAGTGAAAGCTAACTGTAAGAAAAGAGCTCCGCAAACTCTGTATTATGTAAAGTTCCATTTTTAAATGATTTAAAATAAAAAAAACTTGAAAACTAAATCTTAAAAAACAACATCTTCCCAAAACTTACCCCAAACATTTGTCTTAAATCTGGATCACGAAACCGAAACGGAATATTAGAAACATGCAATCTCTTTGGTTGTTCTTTAACAGGTGTTGTACTGGCTGTAGTGGTTTGCGTAGCTGTCCCTTGACCAGCTGCCGCTAACTCTGGATCCAAGTCAGTTTGCTGGTAATTATATTTAAAAAATACAAATTAATTAAAGAAACGTATTAATTCGAAATCAATCAACTTACTGTTTGTTGTTCGACGCCATTAGGAGTGACTGTGGGTGGAGTGTACGGTGGTCCATCTGATTTCGCATCTGATTTCACTTGTCCGTTCGAATCACCATTTTGCGAATACTGCGAATACGATGAGGTCATTTGTGCATGGACCATTTGCTGAAAAATGAAAATTATAATTAATAGTTAAAATATAATCATGGAAATATTTTTTGTAGTTATAATTAAACATTAAATTAAAAATTAAGTGAAAAATTAAATGATCGCAATTGCATTACAAAAAGGTCTAATATTGGAAATTTTACGCATGTGTTTGGCTGCAATCCTTTGAGGGTCATATTTAAGTGTAATTGGCTGCATAAAATAGAACTTGGAAAATTTTGTTCTCCAAAGGATGGAAGTGATCATTTCATTGCTTTTTATGAAGAAACTATTAATGTTAAAATGATAATTTTTTAATTAAAAAAAATACAAAATACAAAATGCTTAAAACCGAACAGTCAATAGTTCATCGTAGAAACGCTCTCACTCAATAAAATTAAAAATGTATGTATACAATACATTTAAACTTGTGGTACCGTACTTATAAAATAAATTCACTTTAACAAAAAAAATTTAAACAAAAAAAGGAAGACGCATGAAAAATAAACTGCCTAAAATTTACTTTAAAAAAATGCAATAAATGTGTGGTTTGGGTGAAATTTAAAAAAAAAAAAAAAAAAAAATTAAATATTAGCAATTATAATTAATTATTCATGCAATTTCTTCTCTTTTGCAACCATAACTAAAGTTATCCTCACAACGGAAAGTCTCATATCCAGTATTTTGACCTTTTTCTAAACAACTTTTATTTTTATCCATTGACAGTTAACAACACATAACTGTTCCTCGCCTTCAACTTATAACAATTCTAATCAATTTAATTCACAATATCCACACACAAAAAAATACAAACTAACATAGCGTAAAACCCACTTTAATAAAAGCAGCATTAAGTGAATTAAAGACAATTCAATTACAAGTGTATTCTACTTACAGATGTGGATTCAGGCCAAATCTGAGGGACGCCAGCACTCGATACACTCACCTATA
Source organism: Stenotaenia linearis (assembly GCA_034700445.1). Lineage (NCBI taxonomy): Eukaryota > Metazoa > Arthropoda > Chilopoda > Geophilomorpha > Geophilidae > Stenotaenia > Stenotaenia linearis. The sequence continues at coordinate 3,786 of JAQIXT010001193.1, read as the reverse complement.
ATTACATTTAAAAATGAAAAATTAGAAGAAAAAAAATAAAAAAACTTAAACTTTTATTTTCCACGGTGAATACACAGATCAACTATGAAAGACTAAAAATATGTCTGCGACTCGTCACTCAACTAGTTCTTCAAAATATTTCACAAACAAATCATCGCTACCCTCATTAAATTCATTTCATATCCAATCTGCGCTCATACAGCATTTTAAAAAAATTTAAAGATTTATTTGCAGCTTTTAATTACGGTTAAAACATTTTCCTAACATCCACGCCGTCTAAATGTCGTATTTGGAAGAGCTAAAAATACTTTTTGTAAAACAAAATTTGAAGATGAGTCAGGAATTATAAAGGGAAAAACTGGGGAAGAACATTTACCCAAATGGAGTAGTTAATTTCATCCCAATCCTCATTTACGCATTTCTTCAATTCCCAGTAATAGTCTGGTACTTTTCCTAATAACGCTTTGATTCTTCTCATAATTAAATACTTTTTAACATCACATATATCGATTTATATTCAAAATTATCAAACTTAAAAAACAAACTTTTTTTTACATTTTACACACCCGTTACCACTAAACCGGAAGTGGGTAAATGCTCGGAAAAAAAAAAAAACCTCAATCCACATCCATCCTCGCTTAAAAATTGAAAAACTTTACTTTTTAGCACTTTACATCCAAAAGTTTAACTGATTAAATTATTTTCCCCATAAAATAATTTTTTTTTCTTCAAAACTAACCAAAGGATGATGGTGATGATGTAATGTAGGTGTTAACCCGTAGAGAAACATGGCTGCAGAGGCCGCCGGACTCGGAATACTCGCGGGCTGAAAGGGTTGGTGAAGCAGGCGCGAGTATTGATCGACCGATCCGACAACGGCCGTCGTTTCATCTTGGTTTTCCGTTTTATCCGTGGTGATGCCGGTTTTTGTTGGCGAGTCCAACTTATTTATCAAATGCAACACGACTAACTGCTTGTTTGTATCGCAGCTCAGCAGCTGCTGCTGATCCAAATGCCAGCTCTCAGCGCTCGTCAATTTCATTCCATTTAAAGCTCCTTGAATTAGAGTGTTTAAAGCGCCACGCTGACGAGAACGAGTACGACGACGCCGGCACATTTCGATAGCAGATAAAAATATATAAAGTTAGAGAAATTTAACAGAAAAGTCGTTTCACTTTGTTGGGGTTAACACTAAAGTGTTAGTACACACCCTTTTTGTTTATCCCTTACTCTCCCTAACATGTGGTTCTCATTTCCGAAAGGATGTTAGGTACTTTAATCCCTTGGTTTTATTGGTCAGTTGAACCGTGGTGACTGGATAAGTGAAGGCCAATTTTTTTTTGTTTCGAAATTTGGGGTTAAAGGATGGATGGCTGTGATAGATTGAAATACAGGCATACCCGGTAGCAATTTAGGGCAAAGTTTTCCAAATCTAATTTCAAATTCGAATCAAAGTTTAGGAGTTTCTGCCAAAATTTAAATTAAAAATTTAAACTTAATTTTCATAATTTTCCATGGAAAATTCCTCGAAATAAGAAATTCAAATTTGTTAGTGTTTCACAAAATTTGGCTCCAACATCTAGAATAGCTTGATTTTCGCTATTTTAAAATTTGTGTAATTGGTTGCGTTGCGTTGCGCGTTGCATTGCATGTTGCACGTTGCGCGTTGCGTTATGTGTTGTGCGTTTCGTTGTGCGTTACGTTGCACGTAAGTATGGTTAAATTTGTAAAAAAATTTAAACCATAATTTTGGAAATATTTTCAAATTTCCAGTTTCCTAAGACTTATCAGTAAAAATTATAATTTGAACTTAATGTTTGTAATTTTTCACTGAAAATTCTGCAGAAAAAATTAAAATTTTCATAAAATTCATCATTATTTAGCTAAACTGTATTTTAAAAAAAAATTTAATTTCAAAATATTTTTGAAAAATTCTACACAAAAGAAAAAAAAATTCATGAATTCTATGCAAAAACTGAAATAACATCACATTTTTAACATCACAATAATCATCATCGTCATTAAAAATCTCCTCCCTTATTTCCTGCTTATTTTTCAGAATGGAACAGTCTCGCATTCATTTCTTGACAATTTCTTCTACTTCCTTACAGATGGTAAGGTTGCATGTTTTCTAATGCTTAAATAAACAAGCAATCTCCATCTTTTTCTTTTCCCCTTTTATGGTCTGCCAGAGAGAGAAAAATAAAACGAATTAAAAACATAAAGAGAATGTTCCAAACATCTCAAATTATAGAGAAAATTGTAGTAATGAATTTATTTTATTTATTTTCAGTTTTAAAACCACAAATGAAATAACAAGGTCAGTGGCTGCAACCAAATACCAACAACGCCGTCTGTTTTCAATCACACAGCTTTTTTCCTTTTCCCAAAAGCTAAGTATGTTGCGTACCACAAGAGGAAATTTTAGCTACAAGTAGATGCCCTATTTAGTTTATTGGATATTTATTTTTAGAATTATTATTCAGTTACAATTACTTGTAGAACGAGATCAGAGAGGAGTAAAGTGCTAAAATTTTAATTTTTGGTGTTTCGGTTGGAATTGTATATAGCCCCATTGTATCATATAATTTAAGTTTTTACTCAAACTTGATATTATAAGAGAAAGAAAGCTGAGTTAGAGCTACGTTAGAACATTTCTGCAATTGTTTACATTTTGTTCAGCAGTGTTCTTATAATTATTGCATTTTGGTACAGTCTTGCGACATACTTTTAACATTTCTTAAATTTTTTTTTGCTGCAAGTTCTGCAGTTCATTGTACATTTTATGTACTCTGTATTCTTTTCATGCCATTTTTTTGCAATTTTTGCAGATTTTCTGCTGGGCTACAACATGTATTTCCATCGAAACCAAAGGATATAACAAATTTGTTTATAAATTTGATTTTGAAATTAGGTAAACTTCCCGATTTGAGTCTGTTCGGAAATTGGCAATCATGTATAATCAATTTCGTGAATAATACCCAAATTCGGAATTATGCGTAGTAAAGTAAGTACGTAAAAAGAATAGGCCGCGGCTATTTCTACATACGTGAAAATAACGTACAGATTATTCCTCTGTTCGTACAATCGTACATAGAAATATGCCCCCTTTAAGGGCTCGGTGTAAAACATGGGGTATACCCCACATGGGGTACCCCAATATGCCCCCAAAATACCTCAAAACATCAAAATTTTGGGGGCATATTCAAAACATGGGGTACGGTACCCCAATGGGGTACCGTACCCCATGTTTTACACCGAGCCCCCTTTAAGGGTGGCTATTTCTGCATGCATAGTTTCTGTTCTGTGTATCTCTGCATATAGAAAAGATATGGCTAGAGGCGTGGCCACCTAATTAGCCAAACAGTTCTTTCCGCATGGGTAGTATCGTGTTTTATCAATTCTAAGACGCACCCACATTTTTAGACCCCCCGCGCAAGAAAAAAATGATATGGTATATTCTAAGACGCACCCATATTTCAGTCCCCCACGTAAGGAAAAAGTGAAATATCGTAGATTTTTGGTAATTTTTTGTTATTTAATTCACTTTAATTGCAAGTATCAAGCAAAACTAGTCATATTTGGCCTTTATATTCATTGATACCCTAATTAATATCCCGTAATTAATATCCCCGTTGCACGAGATTGCTATCATGTCTGACGTATGGATTTAGGACAATTGGCAAAATTGGCCAATTGATAGCAATTCTAAAGGTGGGATTTCACTTACGCGTATTCGCGTACTCGCGCGACAAAACAACTCGCGCGAGTACATCTCTCGCGGTT
>JAQIXT010001192.1:0-17961 GCA_034700445.1 Stenotaenia linearis | reverse complement strand
AAAAGTTTAAAGAGTTTCTACAGATTTTTAGAAGTTTTTTTGATGTTTTTTTGCAGTTATTTGGCCCATTTTGTAGAATTTTTACAGATTTTCTACAGTTTTGCTTCAAAATTTACAGATTTTTTGCAGTTTAATTTAGAAAAAATTTTAACAAAAATTATATATATATCTTAGAACAAGAATTATTTTAGCAACCAGTTCTGTAGAAGTTGTCTGAACCCATAGCAGCACAGCACTGGCTTTTGGCCCATAACTAATACATACTGTTACATGCATCGAAGAACATCTGTTGACAGAGATGTATTGGGTTTTTGAATTTTTGAAACCTTGTGGACCTTTTTTTTAAAAAAAAAATGAATTTTTTAAAATGATTGATGCTGAATTTTAAATTTGCTTTCAGTTTTATTTTGGCTTGTTTCATGTCAAGTATGGTGACACTGAGTCCTCAGCCCAACTTTTATCATGACATTTATGCTTCTTATAGCAAGATATGAATACTTTGTCAGAATCCAAAGTACCAAAGTGAAGTTGAAAATTAATAATGAATACAATTGTATATATTCAATGCTGTTTTGACGCTGTTCGGCTTTTTTGCTAAAAATCAATGTGTAATTTATTATATCCTTGATAAAAAGGTCTATAGATTATCTGGACAGTTTTTCTACAGTTTTTCTAGGTTTTCTAAAGTTTTCCTTCAAAAACTCTTTAGAAATATCAATAATCTACTGATTATCTAGTCCTTTGGTCAATCAACAGGTTTTTTAAAGAGAACTATAGAAAATCATTAGATCGTCCAAAAAACTGAAGAAATTTCCTTTCGAATTTACCGATAACGTCTTAAATCAAAAGAAATGCTCTTATATAATAACATTTCAAACTTTCATCCTCAATTTATATCCATTTTGACCAACACACATCAAAAACTTCAAAAACCCACACCCAAACTCCACTTTCCATAACTCCCAGCCTCCACTTCCTCAAAATGGCAAGCAAACTTCATCAATAACCCATTTCTTGTTTACTCCCACACACACACCCAGTAAATTCACACTGAATTGCTCATTAGTACCTTAATCAAACAGTCTGTTGACCCTAAATCTACAAACCATTTGCACAACTAACCACCTGACCAACCAAAACTCCCATTTCCAGCCGGCGAAAACTGTGAACAAACTCAAACAAAAGAAACAATCTCACTTTTCATTATTTCCAAAACATAATTGCACTTCTTCATTTCACTAATTACAAAATAAAATTTTTATGGCTTCTCCCACTAATTGACAAATTTATAATTCCGGCTTTCGCACTCCGCTAAACATCGGACAAAGAAACAATTAATTATGTCTCTAAATCAAAGACACAATTAATTAAATTTCTTTAATTATTTCAATTTAATTACACTTATCTGCAATTAGGAGAGATCAATACTTACATTAGGTGTGTGCAAGAGGAGTCCCAATCCGGTCGGTACTTGGCTCCCATATCCAGCGCCTTTTCGCGCAATTCGGCTCGATGTGGGTTCTGGAAACCACTGAGGGCAAAAACGACTGCACTCATGATCTGCTCAAAGGGGCAATTTCGCTTGGATGAGAAAGACTTTTCTCCTAAATTGATTAAAGGAGAAAAAAGAGCAATTTCAGTTTTTTTTCCACTTGTGGTGTTTACGAAAATTTAATAACATAGGTGCTCGATGAATTAGGGATCTGAGTTTATGTAAAGGGTGTTGATGTCTAGGGATGGGTGTGGAACCAGTTTACAGATTATTTGCAGTTTTTTGGCCAATCCAGTTTTTAAAAAAAAATTTTAAGAAAAATCTGTATGAAATCGGTAAAATATTTATACTTTTGAAATTAAACTTTAGAAAATCTACAGATTTTGAAGTAAAACTATAGAAAAACTGTTTAAAAATCTGCAGAAACTGGCGAAAAAGCTGTAGAAAAAACCTACAGATAATCCATACTTTTTTTCCCCTCGGTAATCAATTAAGCTTTTGTTATAACCAGTTTAACTAGCAGTTTAATTTGTTAAATTTTTTTTGCTGGGAACGATGGAAATATGTCACGTCATATGACAATTACTGTAATACTCATTAAAATTCCTTTATTTTATTGAAAAATCTAAATGATTGCGTGTTTTGTAACATTTTGTACTATTTTTAAAAAAATTTAAATTTTCAAATAAAAACTGAAACAAACAGAAATTTTCAAGGAATTATATTGTTACTTCAGTTTTTATTTCATTAAAAAATTTAACTTTCTAAAATAAATTTTCAAATAAATATATAATTATGATAATAGCTTTATACATGTGTGATCACATTATCGCATCAAGGACTAACAAAAAAAACATTTAACCAACTAAACCACTACAACTGCTTAAATTTACCGAATAAACAAGTTACAAGATTTTGATAACCAGGGGTGGTATTCACAAAAACTAGCCTAAGTTTTTGCATAAGTCAAAACTTAAGAATGTCGTACGCAAAATCTTAAGTAAACTCATTGTTGTATTCTTGCTTAAATATTTGCGTAAGTAAAATTTTCAATGGGAAAAAAAAAATTGTTAGGAAAATGCTTCAGTGACCTTTTTTTAACTTAGGTATTTGCCTAAGAATTCTTTCGTGAATTCCAATTTTTGCTTAGCATTAACTTACGTAAAAAAATGATCGTAAATAGTGTTTGTGAATACCAGCCCAGTTGACCAAATAACCAAACCTAAACCTATCAATGCCTATATCCCTGCTAAAAAAAATATATCAATCAACACTCATCTTATACCTGTTTTTTGCCGTTTACTCGGTACATCTATATGACTCTTTGGGGATTTTAATTGATTCTTCGTTGCTGGCTTTGGTGTGGTGGTTACTTTATTAAGTGTAGGAGAGTTGTTTTTTCCCTTTTTAATCTCAAGGGCTGCTTTTAAGGATGTCTGAAATTTAAAATTATTTTTTTTAGCAAAAATAATTTTTTAGCAAAAAAAATTTTTGGAAAAAAAAAAAAAAAATTAAAAAAAAAAATTGTGGAATATTAATGAAATGCTAAAGGCAAATCAATGCAAAATCCCATGTCTACTGCTGCATTCAAATTGAAGCTAAACTAAAGCTTTGCGGCCATTAACATGCACCAATTCCTTCGTGAGATGAATTTTCAAATTCATTATTTCTCGACTGATACTTCGCTGACTGCAGAGAATTTTCTTAATAGGGAGTTAGTGAGTTTTTTATTGCCACTTTCCCCTTAAAACTGTATCTGGGAATTTAAAAAATTAAAAAGCGGTTTTTTCAACGTCGGATGGAATCCGCTGAAATTTGTCTCGAAATTCCTGAAGTGGTAATTGTGATTTTTACCACAAATAACAAAGTATGCAAATTTAATCATGTGACAAAGTTTGATTTAAAATGTTGAGTTTATGTTAGTTAAATTAAATATTTAATTTTTGGGGATTTTGAGATTTGAGTAAAAACCAAACTTGAGCAAGCGCATTAAGCGATGATCTTCAATGTGTTTCAATGCATTTTTCAATGTATCGAAGCTGTTTTTGCTAACATCTGTTGTTTAAACAAAAATTGTGAATAGAAATTTAGAAAATTTAATAAAAATTTGTGCGAGCTTTGAATTTGGTGTCCGGATCGAGTTTTGGGCTCGAATTCTATTTCTCGAATTCTACAAATAAATACCAAATATTTAGTGGCGTATTGAGTATTCGGTAAACAAAAAAAAAATATCACTAAATCCTTAATGATTTTAAAAAAATTTAAAAAAAATTATTATAGTCTTTAACTACTTATTCTATAAAATTTTATAAAATAGATGGAACTCGTTTTTGGCCAAAAATCAAACCAAATCAGGAGACAATGCACCAAACTGACATATTGGCGCCATCTCTGACTGGATTTCGCAGCTTTTCGTAAATAATTTGCAGTTATTTGGCCACTTTTAGCAAAAACTATAAACTTTTAGTGAAAAATTTATAAAAAATTTGCAAATTTCAAAACAAAAATAAAAATCCACAAATTTTATACATAAACTTATATAAATTATTTTTATATAAAAATTTTTTATCAGATAAAAATCAACTTACATTATTAGTAGGTTTCAAAAGCAAACTCGGCTTTTCGCCTTTCTTTAAACTTTCCTGTAATTTATTCGACGCATCCCTAACAGCGGCCGCACCTATAATTAAAAAGAGATATAAAATAACTTTTTCAACCCAATTAAACCAAATATCCCAACCTGTCAATTGAGATTGATTATTATCCTTCCGATTTGCAAACATAGAACCGGGTTTAATCGCCTTCGACTCCTCATCGTCTTTGAGCATAAACGAACCCAACCTCAGAGTACTCTGAATAAAATAAAATTCATTAAATGATTTTAAATAAAGTGATGAAAAACTTACTTGTACTTTATTTGGAGATTTATTTTCATTTTTATCTGTTGGTGGTGAATGGAATTTGATAAATGATAAACCAAATTTAAGTGCCTAAAACAAAAAAGAGAAAATTATTTTAAATTTGATCTTATTGCATTGAATTTAAATTATAATTTATATTAACTTTCAAATTCAGCAGATTTTTATTAAAATTATGCTGTTTTTCTTGAATTTCTGTAGTTTTTTCATTCAAATTTTTCAATTTATACTAAATTTCCACACAATTTCAGTGTTTTGCTAATAAATTTCTACTTTTTCATTGATTTTAAGCAATATTTATGCAATTTTCTACAAAATATTTGCAATTTTTGTTAAATTTCCACACAATACCTACAATTTTCTAATAAATTTCAGTATTTTCCATTGATTCCATGCAATATAAACCCATTTTCATTTAATTTCCTACCAGATATTCACATTAACCACTGAATTTCATCAAAATCCTCACTAATTTTCATTTCAAACATCAAAATCCTTCACTTTACAATACATAATCACTTCACCAATCAAACACCTTATTAAACGGCTGCGTGCACACAATTTTCACCAAATCCCACTTCTCCTTCGCAACAGTTTTCGTGAACTTATCCTCAGTAAACATCCGAACTCGATTCAAATTCGACGCAGATTTACTCTCGGTCGGACTCATGAACGCAGACGTCACCAAAAACACCTACAAAACCACAAAACAACCTCTATAATCCCCATTCCTACATCATATCATCATTTTATACCGAAAAATCTTGTTTACATCCCGACCTGTTGACCAAAACTTCGATAAACGCCGAACTTTCATTCCCGATGTCGATCGCGTGAATTTCTTCAGCTTTTTCGAACTGTAAAATCACAAACGCGCTCTTTTCCGACGCCTGTTCGCATTTCCATTTGAGGAACTGGCCGGATTTGAGCAGATTTTCCGCTGGGAAGTTCTGAAATTGAAAATAAAATGGAAATACGCGCCATAAGTTGACCATTTCTGAAGTTTTGTGCGATAAAATTACCTTGTCTTCACTGGAAAATGAAACCACGTGTTTTAGTTTTATTTGTGGCATTTTCCCGACGGTGTTTTGGGTGTTTTTTGGTGGAGTAAAAGGGTTAAGGTAGTTGAAATTGAGGGATATTTGGAGATATCTGTGTGTGGAGTTGGAAATTAAAAGTTGGTCGCGTTGAAATGAGTGTTGTGTTGGGATTGGTTGGTGGGGGTCATGTGGGGTTGGGTTGGTAGTGCCTGCATGATGCCTGGGTTTGAGAATGTAGGAACAAAAGGATTAAATAATATTAGTTTTGTTTGTGTAATTATGGAAAAAAATTCATGAGAAATGTTTGTTTAAAATTCTTTTAAGTTTATTTCAAAATTCAGTTTTATTTACAAATTTTCTGTACCTTATTTAAAAGTTAAAACTCAGTTATCATCACAGCATCATACATTGTCTAATCATATTGCAAATTATTGTTAAATTTCCATGGAATTTTTAAATCACTGCAAAATAACATCAAAAAAAATCTAAAAATCTGTAGAACTCTTTAAACTTTTTTAGCTGGGATCTCATAAATCCACTAAAAAAAAAAATCAAAAACAAAAACCCAAACAATAACTCCCCACACTCTCATTATTACATTACACCATGACTTGTGATTTAACTCAAAAAAATTTAATGGAATACATAGGCAGTTCCTTCAAAGGCAAAAGAAATGCTTACAGAAAGTAAAAAAAAACAAAACAAAACCTAATTTCCCAGCTAAAAAAGTTTAAAGAATATCAACAGATTTTTAGAAGTTTTTCTGAAGTTTTTTTGCAGTTTTTTTGGCCGATTTTGTGGATTTTTTACAGATTTTCTACAGTTTTACTTCAAAATTTACACATTTTCTGCAGTTTAATTTAGAAAAAATTAATATTCTAAGATTTTCTACAGAATTTGAAGAAAATCTGTAGAAAATCTTTAAAAAAACTGCAAATCGGACAAATTTTTGTAGATATTTTGTAGATTTTTTTAGCTGGGTTCCCTTTTTTAAAAACTTCTCAACAGTTTTGACAACAAAGGAACTTACCATTACCCAACTGGAAGTAAATTTCGAGGAGAATTCAAAGATGGCCAATGTCTAGGAAAAGGAACCCTTTATCTAAAAAACCGGACGGAATTCCGAGGAAAATGGGAAGACGGATGTTATACGACCGGAAATATTAATTTTGCTGATGGTTTGCAGTGGAAACATCATGATTGGGTTTACTGTACTCCGCAGGACCGGAGGTTTTATTCGGAGATGGTGAGCGGTTTGAGACCGGCCGGTTGTTCGAAGCTTACGGATAAAGATCCGTCGCCGATGATTCCGGAGAATTGCTATGATACTGGAGATGGGTTTTATGATCCTGATACTGGGATGGTGACTGGATATAATGGGAAATTTCTGCGTCATGCAAGTATGGGTGAAATTTTTAGGATTTTTGGAAAAAAAATTGGATTTTTTTTTTTTTTTTTTTTTTTGGGGTCGAAATTTGCAATTTAATTTAAGATTTCTAGAAATTATATAGAAATCAACAAATTCTGTCAAAATTCATCAAAATTTTTATAAATTCTGTGAAAATTTAACAAAATTTGTATAAATTCATCAAACTTATTACAAATTCTGTGAAAATTCAACAAAATATAAACAAATTTCATTGAAATTGTGTGAAATTCAACAAAATTTGAACAAATTTCATTGAAATTGTGTGAAATTCAACAAAATTTGTATAAATTCATCAAACTTATTACAAATTCTGTGAAAATTCAACAAAATTTGAACAAATTTCATTGAAATTGTGTGAAATTCAACAAAATTTGAACAAATTTCATTAAAATTGTGTGAAATTCAACAAAATTGAAGAATTTTCATTGAAATTCAACAAAATTCTCATATCTTCTCTTAAAATTCACTTAAATTGATGAATTTTGTGGCATAAAACAAAATTTTACTTTAAAATTTATGAAATCTTGCAAAATTCAAAACAAAATTAAAAATCTACAAATTTTCTGCATAAATTATCTGAAACCACTATTTTTTTAAATGTAAATATATTTTACAATTTCTTTCAGATGATGACGAACACACCTGGATCGTTGCTAAATGCCGTAAAGGTTGGGATCAAGTGATTGGGAAACGTTAATTTGAGGATTTTATAGAAAATTAAAAAAAAATTAATTTCTTTATTTTTTGGATATTTACAATTTGATTCCATTCACTGTTTCTGGAAATTGACTTGTGTATGAAAAAGTGCCTTGGTTGTCATTACATTGATGTCTGTGTAGAAAAAATAAATTTTTTAATTTATTTTGTAATTAATTTTAGAAATTGTGATTTTACCCGGCTTTGCAGGAATTTGTATTTGTTTTGGTTAAATCTTGTGTTCTAGTGAAGTTGACGCTTGTCGTTAGAACTTCCACGTTACGCACGCTTCCGAAGAATTCGGTTACTAGGACTTTGTTTACATCTCTTTGGAATAAGTCTTTGTGAACTCCTACTGTTGATATGCATTGATATTTGGGACAAACTTTCAACTGTGGAAGAAAGATTTAATGAATGTTTTGGAGTTTTGTAATTTATGTAGTTTTTATTGAATTTTGAGTGAAGTTATGTTTATATTTTATTTATTCTATTAAAAAGCAACAAAATTTACTATATTTTGTGAAATTTAATAAAAGTTTTGCAAATTTGGTCAAATTCAATAGAATTCTTAAAATTCTTATCAAATTTAACAAAAATTCTTTAAATTATATCAAAATCCAACAGAATTTCTACTAAATCTCAAAATCCAACAAGAAAACTCCACCAAACTGCACCATCAAACCCAGCTAGAAAAATCTACAAAATATCTACAAAAATTTGGCCGATTTGCAGTTTTTTTAAAGTTTTTCTACAGATTTTCTACAGAATTTGAAGAAAATCTGTAGAATATCATATTTTCTAAATTAAACTGCAGAAAATCTGTAAAATATCTACAAAATCGGCCAAAAAACTGCAAAAAAACTTCAAAAAAACCTCTAAAAATGTGTAGATACTCTTTAAACTTTTTAAGCTGGGAACTTACAAATTGTCCCATAGTTTGTTTGCTAGTCGGAGTCACAGTCTCCAAAAACTCCAACGCGTAATATGTGAACCGATCGATTATATAAACACCGATCTCCGAATCAACATGATGCTATAAATTTAAAAAAATAATAATTGAATCAAATAAAAAAAACATATTTCAATTTGATAAATCATTACCGACAAAGAATCTTCACCAACAAGACTGCTGCTCATCGCCAACACATTCGGCGAATAAAATTTCTTAAACATGGATGCTGCTTGACATGTATCAATCAAAAAAAATATCTCATGATACCTAAAATACAAGAAAAGAAATCAATAAAATATTGATTGATAAAATATTTCTAGAAATTCTGTGAAAATTCAACAAAAATTTATACAAATTTTCTGAAAATTCAGAAAAAAATCAACAAATTTTGTATAAATTCAGTAAAAATTCAACAGTTTTTATGCAAATTCAGTGAAAATTGAACAAATTTCTATACAATTTGCTAAAATTCAACATAATTTCTACAAATTATCTAAAAATTCAATGAAAATTCAACAAAATCCTGTAAAATTTGCTAAAATTGAACAAATTACTGTAAAATTTGCTAAAATGTCAACAAATTTCTATAAAATTTGATAAAATTCAAATAAATTTCAACAAATTCTGTAAAAATCAAAAAAAAATTATGTAAAGTCTGCTAAATTCAACAAACATTTCAACAAATTCAACTAAAATTCAACAAAATCTTCCCAAATTCATCAAAATTCAACAAAATCTTCCCAAATTCATCAAAATTCAACAAAATTTCAACATCCTCAAATCCACCCGTTACCTTTTCTTTTGCCACATTTGTTCAAACGCATCAGCCAATTCCGTATCAGTAATTTCCTCCGAATCTTGAAACTTCAAAAACCCATTCCCTCCATGCCCGGTCATATAAATCAAAACGTTGCTCCTCTCGTCCGTCAACAGCCGTTTGGATCTCGGGGTGCCCCGAGGATGTCGTCCGGTTAAAAGACGAATGAAATTCTCAACCGTAACTTCGTATCCTCTGTAATCGACTTCAACGTCTTCTCCATAAACATCAATATGTTGTTTTGCATTGTTAAATACACTTGCCGGACGCGGGTTTCGTGCGTTACACGCCATGTCGTCGGCCACCATTAAAATAATATGACTAAAATGAAATAAATAGTTAAAATTCAGAAAAGTTGTAATAAAATTCACAATAACGTCAGTTAATCTGATCGAAATTTAACAAATATTATGCAAAACAAATAATACGTAAATATAGAAAAATTTTTAAAAAGTTTTTTTTTACAAATTGTATTAAAATTCTAAGTTTCAAAAAATTTCACCAAACATCAACAAAATTTCATCGAAATTCATTGAAAATTAGTCGTAGTTCAATTAAATCTCATCAAATTCTGTTAAAATTTGCCGTCAAAGTTTAAACATTTTTTTTTTAAAACCAAAAAAAATTAGTTAATCCCACATTAAATCGGCATTAATTTTCAACCAAAATTAAAGACAAAAATTTAAAAAAACTAAATAATCTGTAGATTTATAAGCCGGAAAACTACCTATCGGGTATTCCCAGTCGTTTCACACTTCTATACATTGACAAAACATTAGCAATATGTCGGTAATTAAACCAAAAACGCGATGTGCATACAAGTACAGCCCAATTATTCGTGTGTCCTCTGCTGAAAAACTGTTCAGCACCATCCTACAAATAAAAACATACATTAAAACAATGTCTCATCAAACACACGAGTATTACCTGGTCCACAACAGTGACACATGCAGCTATGTACAACAACGATAGGAAAAAAATAAATAGCAATGAAGTTGGACTCTTCATTCTTACGTTTTCAACACAAACTCCTCGATTACAAACAAACCGGTTAATTTTCAACCAAAATTAAAGACAAAAATTTAAAAAAACGAAATAATCTGTAGATTTATAAGCCGGAAAACTACCTATCGGGTATTCCCAGTCGTTTCACACTTCTATTAAATCCGCCATTGCAGGATGAGTTTTAATTTTTGTCAATAGGTGGAGGCATTTACTTTGAAAAATTTAACTGTTTTCAGGTCAAGACCACCTAAAGTAAGTTCCTAAGGGACACTCGACAATTTCCTCACAGTTTTGCTAAACAGAATAAACTAAACAACTGGAAGCCATCTTCCTTACAATTGGCGCAAAGCATTCCGGGTACACAATCGCGCTCGCAATTTTGAGCGCGTGAATCAGGCAATGACGGTGTCTGTCAGGTTAGCCTTGTGGTTAAGGCGAAGTCTGACGGATCCGCAGACCCGGGTTCGAATCCGTCGGTAGTCTGAAAATAATGTGGAAAAAAAAAACATGGCTGCCGGCGAGGGAGAACGAGTGTCATTATTTCCAGAAATGGATGATTTTAATGCAAAAAATAAGGGGTTTACGGGGATCGGTGGGGGACTCTTTTTTAAAATTTTGTGTTCAGTTCGACTCGGTTTTTTAAATTTTATGACCCTTCCCTCGCTTTTTGCACGCGCAGTCGAGAGAAATTATTCTCTCGAACGCGCACAAGAGGAGTCGCATTCAGTTGCGACTGCTCTGTTTGAATCGTGTGGTGGTGTACCATACAATTCACATTTCTTTCTGCCGACTCAAATCTGTTAGTTTTCCATCTGCACATTACTCGATTGGTATCAGCCGATTAATTATCTAATTATTAATTAATGAGTAATAGTTACCGCTTTGATTACTGTTTGATTATTATTTATAATTATTAATTTACTTATTATTATTTCGATCCACATTGTTATATAATGTTAAATATGACTTTTTTAAAATTTTAAATTTTAAATAGAAAACGACACACTACAGCCATTATCACTTTTTTTGCGTTCTTATTTTTATTAAATTTAAAAACGAAGTGTGGACTGTTGTAGATGTACGGAAGTGTGTTTTTTGAAAATTTCAAGGATCCACGTTAAGCGCAAATACCATTTCAACCCGCTCCGAACGAGCGATTTTACGCGCTTTGTGTTTTGCAGTGAAGTTCATTACTTACGTTTTTATGCCCGTTTCGATTTGTGGTTTTCCAAGTTACATTTTAAAGTACAACACGAAACTTTAAGTTATTTCTTTATTAAATATACACTTTTGAAGTTGGTGCAAAGTATTTAAAAGTGACAAACAAATAAAAACAGCTTCGGTTACATATCCTTAAAAACTAAACAATAAAAAAAAAAAAACTTATCGGTGACTTGATTAAAAATAAAAATAAAAATCCTACATTTCAATGAGAAATCAATTAGGATTTACAAAATTACTGTATCAAATACTCCAGTAACAGTAAATCAAAGCACACAGAAAATGAAACGAAAATGAAAAATACACTCGTATTCTTTTTTTCTTTCAATTTTAACATAAATTAAGTTATACATTCACTTTTGGCAGGTATAGTTTTATTTAAGCAGCGAGGGTATATAAAAATGTGGCTGCCATACACAAAATGCTTTCAAAATTCGAGATTCAAAGCCAAGAATAACATGTCTTATTAATCATTAATTTTGTTTTAATGGATGCTTCACTCTTAACCTGTAATGCACTTGCAGTTTGACACTTCGACTTGAGCATCAAAATACTGACATTCAGTTTGAATCACCATTTATAAAATATTTTTCACTTTTTGCAGTAAAATAAAATCAACTACAATACAATAAAAATAAACTGCAGTTGATTTGCACTCGAAATCAACTCAGGGATTATTATATTTCAAAAATTTACATTTAAAAAAAATTTAAAAAAATTTTAAAAAATCAAATTTGCATCTAGTGGAATGAAATTCTCATTGACACAGTTAAATATAAGTAGAAGCATTCCTGAGAAACTTTAAAAAAATTATATGTACAAGCAACAATAGACTCAAGCTTATTAAATTAAAAAAAGTAAAAAAATTACAATAAATTTTTAAAAAAAATTATATTAAAAAAATGAAATGATGAAACTGTCTTCTGAAAACAACAATGTTCGTCTATTGTCCTGCAATTGCACAAAAGATGCACAGGTTTGGGAGGCAGCAAAATGCACTAAGAGCGCATAACTTTCGAATTATCATTTGTTTCAATGGGAAATCCTAAACTGGGCTATCCTTGGCGAGAATGTTTGACTTGGATCCTACATTCGATTTGTTGTTGATTGCATCGTTATCCATTGACTCTTTTAAGAATTCCTTTTCTTTATCACTATAAATAAAAGATTAAAGAGTTAAAGAGATTTCGTAAAAACATTTTGTTGATTTGTGCTTATTACTGATTTTGTGGCAGATCACGTAAAGCCTTTGTAGCCGTTTGTGACCTTAAGCGGTATTTCTTTCTTTCTTTCTTAAAAAGCTTTTAAATTTTGAAGTTGCTGACAACTTATTTCAACTATTGAGGGAAAGTGCGCAAACTTACCTTTTTGTTAAGAATTATTGAATCAAGTGATTTAATCTTATTCGAAACAAGTGCAAGCAAAGAAAGATGGAGGGTTAAACCATAGAAATCTCACCCATTAATCATAGGAGTGTTTTCTCGAGGTTCCTTTTTCTCTTCTTCCTCATTGATAAGCGAGACATCGGGTTTCGAACTGTATACCATTAAGTGGTTATAAAACATAAAAGTAAAGAAAAAGGGGAGAAAATAAACAAAATGGGAAAAATAATACCAAAACAACCAGAATAAAGGAAGGAATTATGATAAATTAAATCACTGATGTCTTACCTCGAGTTTGGAAATTTAAAGTTACTTTGCTTAACAATTTATTTGAAAATGGTGTATTTTTTATTTACGGTTTGAAATTTTTTCCTTTTAAAGTCAACAAGTATATCGTATGCGAGATAGAAATCTCGAATCTTCAATTGCATTACCTGTGCGGCAAAAACCTCAGACCATAAATAAGAAATGTGCTACCTGTTGGGTATATCTTTTGATCCAGAGGTGAAATTGTATAAAGAATTTATCTACTGAAGTAAAGTTTTGCCACCCGTTTCTTGGGTCTCAAAAGAATTAGGCAGTTTTTATGCAGAAAATAATATGCAACTAAAGTGTAAAAGTAATTGATAAACTAAGCTATTAAGTGTAGATTTTTTTTACATTTTTTGTCTAATTTTTGTAGATTTTTTTGCATTTTTTGTCCAATTTCTGTAAATTTTTTTTGCATTTTTTGTCCAATTTCTGTAGATTTTTTTGCATTTTTTGTCCAATTTCTGTAGATTTTTTTTACAGAATTTCTACAATTTTACCTCAAACTATAAATTTTCTATAGTTAATAATTCTACCGATTTTCTAAACATTAAAAAAACTTAAAAAAAACTGAATCTCGGCAAAAAACTAAATAATCTGTAGAATTTTTTCACCGAACTGCTAAAAATGCTAAAAACACCATTTTCAAATAAATTCCAGTCACAACAACGACGTTAATACAAAACTCAATTCTTATCATGCACCAACCATATCACAAACAAATTATTAAGGGGGATTGATAGCTTACTCGTTCACTTCGCCGTTTAACCCATTAAATGGCTCCACCTTCACCTCCTTGCCACCATTCTCCTTCTCACTAAAATACATACAGGGCCACACTATTATACCATCAACTCCAAACATCTACACAAATAAATTTGAAAAAAAAATTACCTGTCTTTTCCGATCTCCATATTTCCATGTTTGCTCTTGTCTCTTGGATGCTGGCGACCGCACAGTTGGACGCACAGGCACATTAAAAGGCCACATTTGTTAACGTAGTAACAGGATAAATCAATTACAATTAATAGGACAAGACAAACAGCCGCTACGATGCCCAGTACGAAGCCCCATGAAACGTCGGCCACTTGCATTTGTTGCTGATCGCTCACGGTCCCTTGAAAGAATAAGAAATTTAAATATATTAGGTTTGTGCTTTTCAAGTTCTTGTGGGATTCTGTAGAAAGAACTTAGAAAAACTTATAAGAAATAAATCCCACAAGAAATTAGTGTCTTAGAGTAGTGTTATAAGATGTATTTTATGTGTTTGTACCTTTAAAACCTTTAATTTCATAGTTTTACAAGTAAAAGTGTACTTTAGCGTCTCACTACCCTTACGGAAAAAATTTATACAGGCCATGTCAGGAGTTCCAGTTATCGCCCTATATATCTTGATGTGATATAGGTTAATATCAAATTATGGCGGCTATATGGCCTTATCTAATTGGATCTGGCCATATGAAGTCAGAAATAGCTATAACTAGTTATGTATATGTATCATAACTGATACCGTAATGTACATTACCCATCAGAAATCAAAGATGACATTCTTTATACAATTTATTGATTTGTCATTTCAAAAGTGACAGTTTTAAGACATCTGGTAGTACTTCGTATTATATATATATATACCGTAATTCATATCCAGAGCAAAGTCATTATCTGGCCAAATCCAATAAGATATCTTAACTTATATCTGGATGGATCAGATATAGCCATATCTAATGGCAGATATACCTGATATAAACCAGTTATGGACTGCATATAACTTTTCCATACGGGTTTATTTTGGACTCAATCTGTGACATGGGGATGAGCAGTCTTGCATAACAATCGGTAAAATCATTTGCAGTTATAACAACAATCTTTAGTTCTGTTTGTGTTTTGACTGTTTTCCTTCACAAAACCACACTCAAACTAAAACCTCACTATTCAATTTACTCAGTAAAAAAATCTTACCTATAATTCCATATACAAAACATCATTTTCATCCACAATCACTTGTCAAAACTTATAAATACATTCAGTATATTTATATATTTACAAATAACAATTTAAACATTTAAAGCATTATTTACAATAAACCTCTTCCCATCTCTTGTATAAAATAATTATCCTGCTACAATTTATAAAGCATTATTATATTTATTAAAAAAATTAAAAAGTTGCAACCCGGATGCTTCGCCGCAGTAGTCGCGGAAGCGAATACAACACTACCGGAAGTCGGATCTAAAGATAAAGTTAAAAGAGAGAAGAAAGAAAACAAAAAAAAATCTAGTCAAGTCTAGAGTCTAGCACTATTCTATGATTGATGATTGGTTAGATATAACTACGTAATTCAGTGCATTTTGTACTATGTTGTATTCTACGCTCGTTAATGTTCTACAGATTGTCTATAGAATTTGTGCAAAGACTTTTTTAAAAATTCTGTAGATAATCTGTAGATTTTTTAGTGATTTTTTATGATACTTACAATGTGATGTTTTGATTACGACTTGGCCAGGTCGACTGTAACCGAGGACGTTGTGAGCTCGTATTTCGACTCTGTAGAATGTGTTTGGTAGTAGATTTCGTAGCACTGTTTGTGTGACTGGAAATCGTTCTTTTACTGTTATGACGTCGCCTAATTTTTGGTAGGTCCCTTCGCGGATTTCTAGCTGGAATTGAAATGTGGTTGTGAGTGGTTTGATTGTGATGAGAAGTTTGGGGAACTTACTGAACAATATGAAATTGAAAAGTGGTCGATGGGTTCGCCGTTGTCCAGTGGGAGTTTCCATACAATTGTCATTCTAGATGGGGATGAAGAGAAATATTTATAAATGTAAATAAAAATCGTTTTTTTTTAAATGAAATTTTAGTAATTTTCATTAAATTTCTGCCATTTTCTTTGAATTTTCAATAAATTTCATCATTTTCTATCCACAACCTGTATTACCTGTCAGAATAGGGACTCACAGCCCGACTCGAATTGGTCGGAAGTTCGATTTGTGGTTCTTCGGGAACGTTTTTATTCGGCAAAACCCTTTCCTTCTTCAGTCCGTACGGACCAATCCCCACATCATTCGACGCAGCAAACTCGAACGTGTATTTTTTCCCAGACTTTAATTTATCCAAAATATAAGGAGTATCTGCAAAACAAAAACAAAAATCAATCACAAACTCCAAAAATGACCCCAAACCCGTCTCCAACTTACCAACGGGCCAGTATCTAGTCATCGTTTCACCGTCGTCGTCTTTATACTGCACGTAATAATGTGTGATCGGCAATCCACCAGTGTCCTCTGGTCCCATAATGTAAAACGTAACCGTGGTAGCAGTCATCGTCATGAAATCCACCTGTCGGATGTCTTTTGGTACAAACGCTTGCTCAATGCGCATATACGCTTCTTTCATGCCCAATTTATTAGTCGCTTTGCATCTATATTCAATGTAATACGTATTGTCCATCGTCCGCACCTTTAAAACAAACAAAAACGATTAATAATCATTTCCATGAAAAAGTCACGCAACCCTTAACACGTAGTTTCCATAGGCTCGGTTGCGTGACTTAATTTCAAAAATCCAAAAAAAAGTCACGCAACCCTTAACACGTAGTTTCCATAGGCTCGGTTGCGTGACTTTTTTAAAATTTCTCATTTCGAAGAAAAATCAAATTCTCGTTCGCAGAACCTACCGAAAGGGTACTTATAGGTCCATCACCAATCTTCTGAATGTTGGGGTCGCGATTAATGTCTTTGTTCGGGGAATACCATTCAATAGTCGCGTTTGGAATACTTCTAGCTATGCAGGTCAAGTTGACAATATTTTGCTCCCATGATTTGAATGGCGTGTGTGACATGAGATCAAACACAGGAGGAACTAAAATAAATAAATTTGTAAAAAAAAATGTCAAACTGCTTAAAATGCAACTCACATTCCACTGTCAAATGTCCCAACGCATTAATGGCAGTTCCCCCATTACGCGCCGAGCACACGTATAAGCCATCATCTTCATCCTTTACTTCCTTTATCGTCACCGTAAACACTTGGTCCTCTCCTTCCTCGGTTAAACTCACAATTATTCTGTCGTCCTATTTAATTATAAATAAAATTTTAATAAAAAAAATAACTTTTTTTTTTAAATTTTTTTTTTTTTTTTACATCTTGTTGGTTGACTTCGAACATTCTCTGCGACGATTTCTTTGTGACAGTAATCTCAGCAATCGGTTCAGCCGACACCCGACAGATCAATTTGGCTTCACCTTCCTTTTCTGCAGTGACATTCCTGAATTCTTTGATCTTCGGTTTGCGCACCACGTTTAGTCTGGTTTCCTGCTGATCGCTTCCCGCGCCGTTCTCCACCTCGCATTTGAAAACACCGCTGTGTTCGCGTCCCACTTTTTCTATCGTCAACTGGCCCGACAGCTCGTCTACTACGTAACCGGGCATTGCTGACAAGTCGAACCCATCCTATTGCATCAATAAAAGAAATACGTAAAATAAAATTTTTTTATTTGTACGAAGATTGACAATTTCCTATGCCGCCGATGGCTCACCGTGTCCGGCCAAGCCAGGCGACAATCTCCGTCCAATTTACATTTTACGATTATTGGGTTTTAAATGTGAATTTGAGTATTTATTAAGTAAGAAATGATGAAAATATCGAATGTTACTTAATAATTCATATATAAAACCCAATAAACTGTTTAAAAAAATTTTAT
>JAQIXT010001191.1:0-18014 GCA_034700445.1 Stenotaenia linearis | reverse complement strand
GAGTGGGCTATTAAGTTATAAAATTTTAATTAGGGGTGTAATGAATCGAGATGGAATTAATTACGATAGCAGTTAAGAAGAATCGTATAAATCAAAAAAATGGGAAAATAATTTGGATTTTTTTTTAAAAGGGATTTTTGTTTGAAATTGTAATTAGATGTAATTAGAGATTTAAATTAAAAAAAAAATTAAAATGAGATTTAGTTTTATTGACTATGAAATTGTGATTTATCGTGTGTCCAGGCTAGATCCTGTATGACAAGTTATAAGACTTTTTCTTATAAATATATTTCTTATTTCTTATAAATCAACTTATTGATTTTGCTAATTTTTGCAGTTTAGTTAATAGTTTTGCAACTATTATTAGTTGAGCCAATCCAGCCAGCAGCCGGTCAAAACTGGTCGGCGCACTCCACTAATTACGGTTATCGGCGGGCATAA
Organism: Stenotaenia linearis; assembly: GCA_034700445.1. Taxonomy (NCBI): domain Eukaryota; kingdom Metazoa; phylum Arthropoda; class Chilopoda; order Geophilomorpha; family Geophilidae; genus Stenotaenia; species Stenotaenia linearis. The sequence goes on along the minus strand of JAQIXT010001191.1, from coordinate 17,573 downwards.
CCGCGGCCATAACCGCGGTTACCGCGGCGGCCGGCGCCCCGGGTGACTGCCCCTCTTTGAGGAGCCGGCCCAAATTAATTGTTTCAGTGTTACTTACACTGAATAACGGCATAGTGGTGGCTATAAATCCGATCCGATCGACTGTCTCCGTTTCAGGATTTATACGAGTTGAATACTAAGTAAGGCGTATGGAGTCCAGCAGACCAGCAAACCAAAACAAAAAGAGCGCCAAAAGTGCGATGTATCGATTGTATGTCGATGTATCGATTGTATGTCGATGTATCGATAATTTTTACAATCGATTCATCGAATTGTCGATGTTTTTGACTAATCATCGATTGTCTCAAAAATTGCATCCAATAATCGCCGTTCAAATATGACGTCATTTTCAATGTTTGAATTTGGCGCTTCATTACGTCATTACCATTACTCTTAAAAATACTTCAATTTATTCATTTTCGGAATTAAAAAATTCAATAATTAAAATTTATCCTATTAAATTTTTATTCTTAGTATTTATATAAAAAAATAATCCTTAATTTTCATCGAAAGTTAGAGAATTTTTCCATTTCTGCACCCCTTCATTACTCATCATCGGACCAACCAAAATGGCGCAGCCGTGTTTGGCTTGCACGTCGGTCTCCAAATAGAATCAAATGCGAACAACGTGCCGAGTCAAACCCCTTGCCCGCTAAAAAATTCAAAGCCATGATCAGAGGAATCGTATCAAACGTTCGTCAATGCACGACAACGTACAAAAGGACGCAAAATCAAGGAAATTTAATCGCAAAACTCTCCCCGTGGAACACGGCGCGATATTCAGCCAGCTTCGCCAAAGAAGAGACGTCAAAATTCTCTCAAATACACAACTGGGTGTTCAAAAACCTCCGAATACTACAAAGACATGTCGCGGAACAATGCGAATTCGTTGTCGCGCAACGTTTGCGTCGAGCGTACCAAATATGGGTTTTATACAGTCAGCTTTATTCGGATAAAACGGTCAGAGCAATGGTCTCGAAATTGAGTCGTCGAACGAAGCAACGGCCGTTGGGGTTATTATTAGGTACTGCGACGACGCTGTTTAATTGGGAGAAGGAGAATATTACGGATGAAGAAATGGCGAGGTTTTTTTTTAATTTTTAATTTTTTAATTTTTGTTTTTTTTGTTTTTTTGAGATTTTGTTGTGACTTTTTTTTTCTTTTTTTTTTAGGTGTGCGTGCGATTTGGAGACGGTCGATCGGTTGCTTGGGACAAAAATGTTTTCTGAGATACCGCGTTTGACGACTGCTGTGTGCCAAGAAGAAGGACATTGGGAGTTTGTTATAAATAAAGAACATTTGAAAGTGTGGCGTAAACCCGTGGAGAATTCGTATTTGTACGAGTATAAAGGTTTTTGTTTGTTTTTATATATTTTTTTGAATGTGGGGGTTAAAAGGGAGTGAAGAGTGAAGATTGTGTCTAAAATGGATTAAACAATGAAATTTTTAAGTGAAATGTTTAAAATAGTCAAATTTTTAATTAAAATGTCTGAAATAATTGTACTTTTAACTAAAAGCATGATGTGAAGTAATGACGTTTTTAACTAAAATTGCTATATTTTTCACTTAATTCATCTAAAATGATTAACTTTTTACTAAAAACATCTAAAAATTACTAAATTTTTTACTAAAAACATCTAAATTAATCACCTATAACAATTTTTATTGTCTAAACTTTTTTTTTAATTTTTAAAATTTTCAAATTTTTATTTCAGTTTTTGGTAGTTTTTTCGACATACCTGCGAGAGCTTTCTTCAGGGTTCAAATCGACACTGAATATCGAAAAAAATGGGATCAACTCGTGATCCAACTAAACGTCGTTGACCAAAAAATATCAAGCAAAGACAACCAATCAGAGGTTATTCATTGGGTTACCCATTATCCAGTAAGCAAACATCAATAATTTAAATCCATTCATTTAATTAATAATTTTTTTAATCAATAAATTAAATTTCTTACAGTATCCAATGTATAGTCGCGACTACGTTTACATCAGGCGATTTATGGTAAACTGAAAATCGATTTGAATAAATTATTAATTTATTAATTGTTTGTTTACTTATTGTAGATAGACGACCTAAAAAAATTAATGATAACAGTTTCAAAGGCTATAGATCATCCTGAAGTTCCAGTCGATAAAAATTATGTAAGGGTTCATCGATATCGATCCCAGATGTGTGTTCGGCCGCACGACAATTTTGATACAGTAAAAAAAATTTTATTATTAAATTAAGACATTTAGCGATGTTTGGAAAATCGATTTTGATTGATTTTTAAATTGTTTTTGTAATTTATGAATGGGGTTTGGAGGAGTAGTTGAAAAATTTTATTTTGAATCGAATAAAATCGCTAAATGTCGAGTAATTAGATAAATGCAAGTATTATGAATGTATTTTTTTTTTTTTTTTTTTTTTTTGTAGATTGGGTTTGATTACGTTTTAACATATTTCGATGACCCGCAAGCTGCTTTTCCAGGTCCAGCGTATTCTTGGATGACAACATCAGGTATTTTTGTGTTATGTGATTTATTTTTTTGTATTGTTTAGTCGAATCCTGTTACGACGACGTAATGAAACACTAGAGACGACAAATTTTTTTTAGTTATGTAAACCCTGTTATAATGAATTTGTGAAATAATTTCGTTATTTCGAGTTTTTAGTGAAATTTTTAGTTTAAATTTTTAAATTCGTATTCAAATTCAATGAAAATTTTTATTTAATTTTTCAAATTAAAAAGAGAAAAATTTTTCAAAAATTTACAAAAATTGACAATTTTCGGTTGATTTTTACGTATTTTTAAGCATTTTCTAAGAAAATGCTCAATGTCTTGAAATAATTTGAATATTTTATCAGAAAAACGAAACAGTTCGTTATAGCAAGTTTTGAAATAACGAAATTTTTTAACATCGATGTCTGTTGGGAAAAAGTCGTTTCAGCTATTTCGTTATAATGGGGTTCGACTATATATTTAATCCAAAAAATTAACTGAAATTATGATTTTTCTAATTCTTTTTACTATATTGTTACAGGTGTACCAGATTTTGTTGATAAGCTTCACAATGCCACTGTTTGTTTAGTAAAATCCGAAAATGTACCTCCGGAAAAACCAAAACGAAGATCCGGGAATAAAAAAGGAGGTTGGCCGTTGGCGTGAAGATAATCAGGATAAATCAGGTTCCTGAATCAAAATTTGAGAGATTTTGTTTTGATGGACTTTTAGATGGAAAATTCAGCAAAATTAAGGAAGATTTAGTAACAACAAGAGTGTTTTTTTGTTGGTGCTGTTTCTAATTAATTATCCAAGTAGTAGATGATTGAAAGTGTAATTTACATGAGTGATGGGAGATGAACATATTTTATTAAGTTTTTAGATGATGCATTTCTTATTGAAGTTATAAATGATTTTCATGAAAATAAAATTGTTTATAAAATGTTTGTGAATTGTTGTGGATGATTTGAAGAGTTAATTCAAGTTACTATTGAGTGGAAAATTTGACACTTTTTTTTTTGGGAGAAGTGGAAATTTTAAAGAATTTTAGTGATTTCGAAATTTTTTTTTTGTGGAATTTTGTAAGATTTTCAGAGATTTGTAACGATTTAGTGGAATTTGTAACTTTATTTGGGATTCATGAAAATTTTAGTGAATGTTTTATTGGGATTTTTCTGAGATTTATTTTAGATTTTCACAGATTTTTTAGATTTTTATTAGGAAATCTCGATGATTTTTATTTGGAAATCTCAAGATTTTCGTGATTTAGTCCAAATTTTCAAAGATTTTTTAGATTTTTATTAGGAAATCTCAAGTTTTTGGTGATTTTTTATTTGGAAATTTTAAGATTTTTGAGATTTAGTTCGGATTTTTAAAGATGTTCGAGATTTTAGTTTGGAACCTTTACAGATTTTTAAAAATCTCAGATGTCTCAGCCCAAAATACAATATTTATCAACAAAATGGTGGCCAACTCGTCACTCGATGCTTATTAACAAAATGGCGGCCAACTCGATGCTCATCATTGCATTATGCACGGTAAGTTAAGCTTATTATTCCATTTATACACACTTTTACTATATTATACAACATCGTACATTTTCATAGCCATCTATTACGATTTTAAAACACCAGCATAAAAAAAAAAAAATTTCTTATCTCGCATCATTTTAATCACAAAAATATTAAAAAATACAAAGAAATAAATGCACAACATAAAAACTAACTACACCACAACACATCCGTAGTCAAAAATCATCATTAGCGTGAAAAGCACCATTTCTTGCACGTTAAACCTATAAAAAAGTACTCCAATTCGACATTTTTACAATTTACAATTACAAAAATATTTTAATCACACAACATTCACGCGATCTCGTAGAATTACCAAAGGAATCTGAGCAAATTGCCAATTAAAAAAAAAATCACAGCTGTTAAAAAGTTGTATCGTAATCTCGTTCGTAGTATTTATCTCGGTATTTGTCTCGTTCGTGCCGAGAGTCGTATAAATCTTCCCATTCGCCCCACGTGTCGAAACCAGAATCGTTAATGGAGTTAGGCTTAAATTGTCTGGGTGGTTCTCTACCGAAGGGATCTCTCGCGTAGATATCTCTGGTTTCTTTAAGGTTGTCCTCGTCGTTTCGTCTGGAGTTTTGTGTTTTGTTGTTTTTTGGGTCTTTGTTGCTCGAGCGACTTCCGTTGCTGTACATTGATGTGCTTGAATTGTTGTACTGAAAGTGAATTTAAAAAAATTTTTTTTTTTTTTTTTTTTTAATTGACGAAAATGATTTTAGGGTTTTATAAGGCACTTGTAGATATTTTGGTTAAAGGTTTTTGGATTTTAATTGAATAGTTTAGGAATTAAGAATGAAAAAGCGACAAAAAGGTACTTTTTTGGCCGTAACTTGGGAATATCTGTAGATAAAATCAAATAAGCTCAATTGATTTATGTCTGAGAACAAACTTCAGCCAGATGACAAACAAACCTTTCCAGCAAAAAAATTATTACATAATTTTTGCAAAAAAAAGTGCAGTTTTTTTTACAATCATTTGCATGGCTACTTTTACCAAAAGCTATAAAACTAAAAAAATTGGTAAATATTTGCAACATTTCAAAATAAAAATAAAAATTTGTAAATTTTCTGCATAAATTACCAAAATTGCACTTTTTTTTGCAGAAATTTCTATTTTTGTACAAAAAATTTGCAGATTACAGTATTTTAAAATGCTGCTAACTTTGACACTGATATTGTCGACGAATGTATCGTGCTTTTGCCTGTCAATGATAAGAGGTGACAAGATTCATTATACTCTTAAATTGAAAATATGGATGTCCAGAAACTAATTTAGAAGTTATGACCAAAAAAGTTATACCCTATTTTCAGTTAATCCTTTTTTATATCTAAAATATTTAACTGAATAAAACAATGTCTACAAGCACCTTGTAACACCTTACAATCTTTTTATTTTATTATTAATTTTCTGTTTGTGTGTAGTTTACTCACCGGCATTGGTCTCCGTTGCATTTTCTCATTATAAACATTATCCAAGTCATAAAACCCATCCATTACAGGGTTATCGTAACCAGTTTTAGCAGATTTCTTGTTTTCCTGAACTGCATCATTTGTGAGAGGGGCGCCATATTTTCTCCTAGCAGCCCGAGCGCTGCATCTCTAGAAATACAAATTAGAAAAAATATTGGTCATTCGTTTTGATCGACCTAGAATTCAAGGCTAAGTGTAGTCATTATGACCGCATACTTGAAAACGTCATGAGAAGTTATTTATAGTGTTAAATGATTGTATAATCAACAAAGTTAAACTACAAGTTGAAAAATAAACCGTTAAACTTGTAAATGAAGAATTTACAAAATATACCGGAAAGCGTTAGTTTGAAACCGTAGTTCTTTGCAACAAATTTAATTATTGTAAATTTTTGTAAATCTAATTTTTCTCGGCGTTATAACTTACCCTTATTACACATAGTATAACGAGGAAAACTATTGCTGCAATACCGCTTCCCACTATTGGAATGGCCCAGTGTGGAAAGACTGTTGCTTCTTCTGCAGATGGAGGTGGCAAAATGTTTTCAGGTGTGATCACTACATAAAATATTTTTTTTAATTTTTTTTTTTATATTGCTCATTGTAATGAAATCTCTTGAATTACCTCTAAAATTGGCATATAGAGGATCAACTTTATATGATCCTAAAAATGTGCCATTTTCCAAACCATCCCTGTATGTGGCTCTTGCTGTTTCTTGGATAGGTCCTCTGGTGTCTTCTTTAAGGTATAAAGTGTAGTCTACTAAAACACTGCCTTTGCTGAAAAAGGATATTGTGGAATTTTATTGCAATAGTAATATTTAAAGCATGAAATAATTTCAATAAAATTTGCTTAGAATTTCCAGTTTTGCTGAAAAGTCTGAATCTCATTACAGTAGAAACTTGATTATCCGGATCTCGGTTATTCAGATTATCAGGTTATAAAAAATGCAAGTGACCGGTCATGCTTGACCTTTGATCCTAGATATTAATACAACATGTGATTTAACCATCCATTAAGCCAAACCATTGATGCAATCTTTCCTTAAGTAAATCTTAAAGACTTAGCGAAGACCAGTGGTTCGGCCGGTTTTCACCGGTTCGAGTGAACCGGTTGTTAAAAATATTGATGGTCACTGAACCGGTTGTTAAAAACAAAGTCTTCGCATTCTTAGCGCAAACAACCACTTTTGCTCATTTTTATTCCAATGTTTTCATTTAATCTCCATTATAAATCCTTTAAGATTTACTCAAGCCTTCAGTTTGTTCACACTTGCAATCTCAAATCCACAAAGAGGATCAAAGGTTACTGGTTATTGAGGTTCCTTCTAATTGCTTGAACATACACAATTACTTAACTCTAAAGAGAGTTTAAATCAATAGGTTCATCGACACAGCACCCTTACAAAGCACTTTAATTTCCATCAAGCTCAACCATGTGTGAAATACGTGCGAACCAACCAACTTAATGACTTCTTTGGATCAATTCCAATATCGAACATACCTAAAACTGTCAACTTCAACGCCTTTGTATTGACTTCCGGATAAAGCCGAAGAACGGAAGATCTTATCCAACTGCAAATAAAATAATTTTATTAATAACATTGACTGATGCATTGATTTATTCTTATCTACCTTTTCTTCAATATCATTGGCAAGTTGTTTGAACTTTCCACTTGAAGGATTTCTCAGATCTTCATCCCAGTGAGCTCCGCTGACAATCTTCAAGTTTCCGCTTACAGCTATGTATCTTCCCCACCTGAAGATGGGTGAAAGGGTTGTAGTTGTTCTGATTGTTGTGACAATTACAGTTGGTTGGGTTCCTTTGTCTGGATCTTGTTGATAATCTCCTTCGTGGACCGCTTTCATCAGATATGTCGGTCTCTTTGTGCTTATTATCCGGCTTCTGTTGACAATGTCTGATAACTTCCTGAACTTTGGTGTGGGCCGTGGATTTCGAGTTGCCGGTCTTGAGCGCAAGAATGGTTTGCGAGTTCCATTGTGTCTGGTGAGTATTGGTAATTTACCAGACTGTTGAGGGATTCCCCGAAAGTGGACGAGTTTCGGAGTCGCTGAAGTTTCGTTATCGGTTATTGTGGATCCATTGTTATCAGTGTTGTTATTGTTATTGACACTTTGAGTCATGTTATTGGGTCTTGGCGGTGGTGTCATAGCAGCAAGAATACTTGGGTCTTCGGTTAGTACCTTGAGCGTTACGTTCTTGCCCAATGTTTTGTCGAAGAAGGATTTGACGACTTTGTTTGTTTGATTTTTCATTGGTGGTGGAGTCATTGCAGCAAGAACATTTGGATCTTCAGTCAGCAGTTTCAATGTGTAAGTCTTGCCTTGCTTGTCTGTGAATGTCTTGAACTTCACTGATTTATCCTTTTCTGGTGATAATGTTGTTGGTGGAAGCATCTTTGCCAATACACTTGGATCTTCAGTCATGACATTCTTGATGTCTGGTACTGATTTTATTGTTGTGGGTGGAAGTAGTTTTGCTAGAATGCCGGGATCTTCAGTCATTACATTCTTGAAGTCGAAGGAAGACTTTATCGATTTCCCAATCGGCTTTTCGCTTTCCTGTGGACTACTGCTGGCATTTGAAATTGTTATATTACTTTGAGATACTGAAGAAGTAGCACTTGTAACCACTACAACTTGAGTCTGAATATTTGGTGATGTAGTTTCAACACTACTACTTGTCATAGTTGCATCATCTGTGTTATTGTTTGCAACTGTTGGCAGTACAGAATTTCCATCATAATAAATAATAGTTGAATTGTTGTTTACAGTTTCACTTGGCACTGTTACAGTTTGCTCTGTAACTGGACTAGAAGTGTAGTCTAATTGACTGGTTGGAATTTCAGATTGAGTTACATGGATTCCATGCTCCATCACCGTTGGATTTGTCGTTGTCGTTAGATTCTCCTCGTTGCTATTGACCTGCAATTCCATTTCATTTCCAATCAATTCTTCCTGAATAACACTGGTGCTTGTCACAACCAATTCAATAATCCTAGACTTTTCTGGTATTACAGTGGTAACTTCCTCGGTAACCGGAGACGGACTTGTATTTTCTTCGCGGCTTTCATCGCTGTTGTATTCCTCATAAGAAATCTCGCCTTCTTCCATACTTTTGCTTGTTTGAACTGAACTTACAACCATCACATCTTTCACTGAGCCAGTTGCTGATTCCATTTCAACAGATGTTACAATGGTTGTTCTTTCCTGAACATCCAGTGCTTGCTGTTCTTGGTCGTCCACTGACGCATCAAGTTCATCGCTTGAAATCGAATGGTCCACAACTGATGATTTTTCTTCAGACTCAACAACAGGTGGATTAGTTAGAAACACAGGAGCTCTGACTGGTGGTAACCTTCTTCCCATTGGTTCTTCCGCAGTCATCTTGTTATTGGCTGTAGCGTTCATTTCTTGGCTTGCTTCTACTTCGTACGACTGCAGTTCTCCGCTTTGCGAAAGTTGTGATTCCAGTGCAGTGTTGTCTTTGTATCCGATCTGTGAACTTTGCCGGGTGTCGCTTTCGATTGATTCCGAATATTCCTCGCTGACCTCGGATTCCACAGAGATCTGTGTGACCACTGAGGAAGACATTCTTGGCTGTTCAGGAAGTTGTTGGGCAGTTTCCGATTTGAACATGGAGTAGAGAATTTCAGCTCCAGAATCCAAATTCTTTTCATCACTGACAACTCCTGAAAGATTTGAAATAAATTATATTATTCATAGATCAAAATGAAAAAAAGACAGTGCAGATGTCCTACATTTAAATTGACGTTTGAATAATACAGTAGTCAGAATTTGAGGACATGCATATGTTGTGTTAGTGCTTAAGGGCTTTGGCTGTTCTTCATGTAAAAATTGAAATTATTTCCTCATGCAATTATAATTTTTCTTTGCAAGTTATTATTCAATTTCTCTTCACAGTCACATCCTTGTTGGAGTTTCCCCAGTTAAGTTATGATGGTGAAATGATTGTTTTGTGTTCTGGTTTAGTTAAGCGATTTGGTTGAGTTGTTTTGATTGATGGCTTATAGATTGGAGATTTTTTGATTGTTGGTTATAATTTGGTGTTCTGATTAAGTTTCAGTGTTTTGCTTCTACAATTTGTTTATATCTAATTGCCTGATGTAATTATTGGGAGGGTTTGATATTGAGGCAAGGCAATGTATTTTGTTTAATGTCAGCTTAGTTTCTACTATGTAGAGGCAGATGAGTGATTTGCAGGGCCTAGGGCAATAGTTTTATAGCCTTTTTTTCTTTGTAGGGGCCCTACAAATTATGCAATGCCCCACTGTGGATAAAAAAATTAATAAAAATACAAAATAACTTATATAATTTAGGGCTAGACTGAAGCCTGGAGCAGTTATCTCGTGCGCTGTCTTGTATGTCCGCCTCTGTGCATGAAAAAACGATCTATGGCATTTTGCATTTTTCAAATGTAATTTTCACTACATTGCGCATATTTTTTACTTTTTTGGAATCGACTTGTAGCAAGTTATCAAATAAAATCAATGTCATTCCGTTATAATTAGAATCAAAATTGCAAATACTATTTTTGCCATTGTGTTGCCAGAGTCTGGTTTAATGAAGTCTTGCCGGAGACTTTCTAACACTAGGATACACAAGGGCCAGTGCACAAAGATCTTTGTGTTTTGGGGGCCTACATTCATCATTATTGATGATTTAATGTGAGGTGTTAAAAGAGCAACTGTCATTAATGGAATGTAGGTTATCAATGTAAATAAAAAAGCCTCTAAATACCACCTTGTTGAGTGTGCCCAGGGCCTTTAAAATATCCCTAGGTCTTGCTGAATGCTTTGTTTACCTTCACTCATCAGCCTTATTCCCAAATTTAATATTTAAAAACTAACTTTTCTATTTCATTTTTTGTTTTCTGTCACTGACTCCAATTTATTTCTTTTTGTTTCTTCAAATTGTCCCTGGCTTCATTGCATTGGAGGTTACTAAAAGATTTACACCCTTCGAAAGACACCTAAAGTAGGGTTTAGCATTGCCAGCAGCTATAAAGCCCATACATGACCCTTTAGAAGGCTATTCTTTACCTTAACAGACTTAATGGCTTCAAAACAATACCACTCCACCTGCCCATAAGTACTAAACTCTTAAATTTGATAGTTTCCTTCTTCGATAACCACCGCTCATTATTATATGATCCAATTTTCAAAATGGAACAGACTCTCCCTTTACAATGATACCAGCTATTGTCCACACCTGAATTACAGTGACTTAAACATTGCTTAGAACAATCTTATCTACCAAATCTATTTTTTAGGGAAGAAATACCTTCATCTCCACTGTGAAATTCTTCCAACTATGCATTTCAACTTCTTATCAAACATCATATTACATGACATTAACATTCTTTCTCCATTAAAAAATGATTAACTCTGAAAAAATGACCTCCAGTTTGTCCTATTTTGTGCTTGGCTAAGGCAAAACTGAAATTATAGAAACTGTAACATGTTTTTAAAGTTGCTGCTGCATTGTTGGTCATTACAGGTACCACCCTACATATCAATTACCTGTTTTTATTTGTCCAAATAAAAATAATGTCCTTCACAATAATGTAGGTCAAAGAATCATAATGTTTTTAATTTTAGATGATGAAAAACTGGAATTTTTTTTCACAGAATTTCACCTATTTTCTAATTGATGCTTGGCTTGTGCTGAATTTAAAAAAAACAAAACAATTGTTTTTGTCACAGTGTTTTTCAACTCTAAAGTATGTGATAATTCTGAACTTATTAGCTTGCTTTCATTTCTATCGGTGCGTTGCAAAGTTTTTCTCATGGCCTTATTTAATTTACAGTTTGCCTAGACATGTTAACGCTTAAGTAGAGTGAAAATTGTATCGGAGTAGGAAGTGATTTATAAGTGAAATTTTCACACAGTAAATTGCTTTATTTGAGACAAATTTTCAACGACTCGAAAACTACATTGTCCTGGTTGTAAAACTCCCCGTCATTGGCTGAGACTGTAATTCAACCAATCACAAAGCAAGTTGTAGAGTCCCAAACTCTCTAAGCTTCTCCGTGATTGGTTGAAAGATTAACGTGACGAGGTTACATAGAAATGATCATTATATCACTCATCAAACATCATCAAATGTCGGCCAAGGAAAATTATCACAACAATAATATTTTTTAAGGAAAAACTTTGATTTGAATTACCGAACATCTGGATAATCGACATCCAGATAACCAAGCTTCTACTGTATTTAAATTCCAACATCATCAACCTGCTATCAGCAAATCATTACTTTGAACTAGATGTCCTCAGTGGACTTGATGAAGTAGGTTAGGCTATGTAGTGGATATTTTAGGCCGAACATGGTCTGTTTTCCATCATGATAAGTCAATTTACTTCATATACTTGAATAAACATGCACTGTAAATTTAGTTCTGCTTGGTCATGCGTACAAGTTCATGTTTTATTTGAAATGCAAGCTACACTGCTCAAGCTTACACACTGCAAGAATGAGATTCGATTAAAAGTTAAAGATTTAACTAAGTAACGGCTTTTGTGCTCAATTGGGTGAGATTTAATTCATTTTACTTAATATTCACTTTTAACCGCAATTTCACGGTTCATCTTTGTTTTGCCTTTTTTTCGCGATTCTCACGGGATTAACATTATTCTAGGTCATGCTCTCATCTCACCCCTAACATTTGGTTCACTTCAATGCGATACCTACTCACGAAACATGTGATCGAAATCTTTGAATTTTTTAAAATTCGATTCACGATGTTATGGACGTTATAAATGTAGATCAGGGTTAGAAATTAATGCAAGATTAATGTGGTTGTGTTTTTTCATCGCAAGGTCGATGCGTACACGAATTAGGCCCTGATTGGGTCTGAAATGGTTTAATAAATTTTGTTCTGTTTTGTTTGGTTTCAGATTACATTGTCTCACTCCAAAGGGAAATTTCGCTTCTCACGACGCGGAAGAAACGTTTCGGAATTAGGGAAGTGGGAAACAGTTCTTAGCGATGAGCTTAGTTTGAGTTTTTTACATTTTTTAAAAATGAAAATGAATTTTATTTAAATCCAAGATGGCGAACGATTCGATTTTTTTTTTCGCCCAAGAGTCGAATTCGTTTCATCAATCTATTAAATCATATTATTTCAGTTGTTAGGGCTAATTTTCAAACCGGAAGTACGAGTTTTATCGAATAAATTTGTTTAAAACAATTTCCAAAATGGCGAACTCAAATAATTACAACAGACACACTAATGCCGATGAGCTAAATTGGCTAAAATATTCAAAATCAGTGTAAATGAACGATTTTTTTAACTTGTTTTACGCCGCAAACTACGGAAACGCATTACGTCGCGATGATGTTGATATGCGTGTGTAAGGGATTAAAGGATTAAAAAGTGTAACATCAAGGAAAATAATTTAAAATCATCTAAAAACAGACAACGTTGACTGTTCTATCCTATTATAATACTTTTTAATTTATTTTTTAATAAAAAAATCGAGTATTAGCAAGGACGTTGGGCTGGTAGGAAACAGGCCAAGCAACATTCCAATGGACTAGTATTTTGATTAGCCTCTTTTCAAGCAAGTTGTTACAAGGAAAGGAGAAAGATATCAAAGTATCATGATATTAAAGCATTAAAACACCCATTAGAAACTAATTATGATTTATCTAGACGTTCATAAACACTAAATGACTAGAAACGAAATGTTTATTAAAGCTTGATATAATAAAATTATCAAAATAACATTGAATTGAATGTGGGTGTTGAATAAGGTTAAAAGCTTTCATCTTTCATGACCCATTTATTCAAAAGAGTGTGCATTGGATTTAATCTGATTTCAAAACTCTTTATTATTATTTATAATTCACGCCGAATGATTTTGAGAAACTATGCCTTTGTCTTTCATATTTCTGTGTGCTCAACCTATTAATCACTTATCTCCTTGAGCCGTTGATAAAAAGGAATCTGAATGAAAATCCTTTATACATTGTCAACAAAGGTTGAAAAGAAAATAAAAATAAAAGGTCTTTTATAATTATTTTTATATTTACGAATAAAGGCGACTACGAAAGCCATTGCGGATTTTGGGCGGTGCGGTATTAACACCGGAAGAAATTAGAGATTTATATTTATAATTAATTGTAAATATTGAGTAAATCTATTGATTATTGATAAATGTGAATTTTTTACGTTGTAATGTTGTCGATGAGTAAGTATTGGATGTTAGAAAGTTTGCCGAAAACCAAATTGATGTCATAAAACTTATAAATTCCATGTTAATTATAAATCTGGCTTATAATCAAGTTATAATACACAGGTTTTGTAATTATTAGTCTTGTAATTGTTAATTATCTTGGTAATAATCACTGGAAAAAAAATAGATTTACAAAAACTTACGTAATTAAATTTATTGTAAAAATTTAATTTACTTTACATTTAAGTCTACGAACGCTTGTAAAACCATAATTTACAAAATTTACAAAAGCTATTTAAAGTGTGGTTTTAATACCATAAATGTAACTCATAGTTGTTTTTTTACAACAAATTAAATTGTTTTACAATTTGTAAATCTGTTTTTTCCCCAGTGATGTACTGAAACATCAAATAACATTGAATTTCAGTTTGTTTTTCAAGTTAGGTTTAAAAAATAAGTTCAAAACAAGTCAATAAAAGCAACCTCAATTTTAGCAACCCATAAACTATAAATATAAAAAGAAAATAATTACTTTAATCTAATTTTACAATTGACTTTAGAAAAAATTTGCAACTCATTAAGTTAAAAGAAAAAAATAATTCACTCTCATTGTATAAAGGAAGGGCATTGACCATTAAATCAAATGCAACCTTCTACAACCACACACAAACATCATTCCTTATATGAAGATGTTCAGGGGTGAACAGAATAACTGTCATTCCTCTTTTTTTTCACTTCCCCCTTGGTATTATGGGTAAAATTATTTTTTCCTGGTTGCATTTACTGTAAATTTAACTGTTTTGAGTGAAAAATGAGAAAAATGTGAGGAATTTGATGAATTTTTGAGAATTTATGGAAAATTTTGAGATTTCTTACCATTTAGTAATAGAAGTGTTGATCCGAATATCAGTAAAAGCATCCTGAGGGTGTTGAACATTGTTTGCGGTTAATTTCTCGTTTTCATTCTCGAGTTTTCACGTGGGTCGCGAAATCCGACTTTATCACACTCGTCCGGCATGTCTAGATGTAAACAAAAGGCTTTTCTTTCCTCATTACTGTAGTACAAAGCAAGGAATGCTGGTAGTTGCTTGGCTCATAAGAGGTTAGTGGAGGTGACGTCATTAGGTATGTCCTATTGGTGGGAGTTTGAAAGATCGCCCAAGGGTGAAATAAGAGGTTCGCGTCACTGGTTTTTGTAAAGAAAACTGTGGATTTTGGAGTATTGGGATTTGGATGAAATCTTGTGGGATTTAATAACATTTTTATGAAATAGGTGGATTTTATAAACATTTCTAGAAAATTTAGTAATATTTCTGGAAACTGCTTGATTTTATAAAAAAAAATTTAGATAATTTAATAACAAGTCTAGAAAATAGCTGATTTATAAAACTTTTTAGAAAATTTCTGGAAAAGCTAAATTTTATATTAAAAAAATTTAGAAATTAATAATATTTCTAGAAAATCTGAATTTTATAAAAATATGTAGAAAATAAAAAAAATTTAGAAAATAACTGAATTTTATAAAAATTTCTAAGCAAATAGCTGAGTTTTTTAATAATATATATGAAATTTTTAAAAAATGGTCAAATTTGTAATAAAAAAATACCTAAAAAATAACTAAATTTTACAAATACATCTCAGAAATAAAATTTATAATAATATCTAGAAAACGTGCAAAAATGACTCCATGTTGCTGTATAAACATTTTTAAAAAGTTGCTTAAATTTATTGCAATAAATGTAATTGAATTAATTAAAACAGTACACGAAGCCCAGACACTGTTTACCTTGAATTCGAACTATGAACTTTGTTTTGTTTTTAATTTCTTTTTCCTCATTTCTGCCAAATAACTTAGAAATTTATTTATTTATTTGTCCTTCGGGAATATTTTAAAAAGTCATTGCTTTGTTTATATCGAATTTTCAACTGTAAATCATAAAACAAGCAAAAAAGTAAAAATTCACTCAAATTTTTTATGCAACTTTATATGCACTATTAGAAGTGAGAATTTTACTCATTTTTTCAAGTAAATTTAAGCTGTGTCATTTAAGTACTGTGTGATAATTATTAGGCAAGCAAGGGGAGTGGTAAAGGATCAGGGATGGTTAGAATGTGGGTCAAGCCATGAAATTCCCTTTCATTTTATGTGTTTATTGCAAAACCCTATGAATGAGTGAGACTTTAGTGTTAAAATGCAGTATTTAGTTGTGTGTTAGAAGATTGGTTCTAATGGTTATGTTGGTCAAAATGTAATTAGTGCATGCGCAGTAGTTCCTGTGTGCAAGCACAGAAAATGACAAATTTGTTTTTCTTTTTTGTTGTTAATTTGAAGTTATTTATGGTGTGATTTTTGATTTTTAATTTTTGATTTGCATGATTTATTCCATTTTTAGTTTTAAATTTTTGGAATTTCTATTTATTTTATGGGCCACTGAATAAGAGTGGCATTTGTGCATAGATATTAGTATATATCTTGCATTTGTCAGATTTTTATAGATTTGAGATTTTTTTTTGAAGATTTTTGATTTTATGAATCTTTAAAATTTTTTTCATAAGATTTGTAATATTTTTATAGAGATGTATAAAATTTGAGAATTATTAAGATTTATAAGATTTACCAGATTTTTAAATATTTTCAAGATTTACAAAGATTCACAAAATTTAAAAAGATTTACAAGATTTATAGAGATGTGAAGATGTGAAGATGTGAAGATTTCTAAGATTTAAATCAGCCAGATTTTCTAGTTTTTTGCAGATTTTTTAAAAATTCACCAGTACTTTTTTTTTGAGAAAAGTATAAAAGATTTTTAAAAACATTGGGATTTATTTGATTTTTTGAGCAGAATTTTACCAGATTTTAGATCTTTGGTTTTTAATATTAAATTTACTTATTTTTTATTTCTATCATTAAAGTTTACATCCAGTCATCACTTTATCATCAATAAACTTTTACTTTACACCCATCAGATCACACACCAGTAAATCTTTATGAACCCTAATGGCATTCAGTCCACAAATTCATTGGGTGAGACCTGCAATTTGATTCCATGTGATAACAATTTTCATAGCCAAACACAGTGTTAAAACCAAAATTAATTTTTAGTAAGAAAATAATAGCATCAATATATTTCCTTTTATTAAAACCAAAAAAAAAAATTGATATTGATCATGTCTCTCACTTATGCAATTAGACAACAGTAATAACTCACCTTACTTCCATATAGCGTGACTGAGAAATTTTTTTTATTAAAAATCAATAAATACATAAACACAACCATTATACCAAACTCATTTTGTTACTTAGTGACACAAAGAAATTTCAGCAGAATGTCAAATATTCTTTTGGCACTGTTTTTTTCATTCATGGTAAATACATCTCTGCAAAGGTATAATTTTCTAAGCTATTGTAAGTATGGTGTGTTTTGAGGGTGGGAAAAATTGATTAGTAGTTGAAATTAGTTGTGTAATTGAATTTTGTAGAGAGTTTTTAGGAGTTGTTGTAAATTCTGTTGAATTTGTGGGAAGATTGATTAATTTTTGATGGATTATGATGGATTATGATGGATTTTTGTGAAAATTTATTGAATTTTGATGGATTTTGATGGATTTTGATGGATTTTGATGGATTTTGATGGATTTTTGTGGAAATTGATGAATTTTGATGGATTTTTGTGGAAATTGATGAATTTTGATTGATTTTTGTGGAAATTGATTGAATGTTGATGGATTTTTGTGAAAATTGATTGAATTTAAATGAATTTTTTTATTAATACAGTGGCCAT
>JAQIXT010001190.1:0-18024 GCA_034700445.1 Stenotaenia linearis | reverse complement strand
TTTTTTTTTTGGGGGGGGGGGGGGTGAACGATCACAAACTTTTCACTAATTTGGCTGAAAATGTTATTTTCAATGTTGCTAGTTAAAATCCGTCAAAACAAAGGCAAATTCTGACAAATTTGAAGCTACAAGCGGGGTTGTCGTTCGTCGGGACCGGCATATATGGGCACTATAGACGGGTTGATGCTATAGGAATTGACGCTATAGCCGAATTTTTGAGCATGGGAAACCCTATCTTTTTGGCCTGACCGCACCAAAAGTGATGCTATAAGCAGGTTGACGCTATAGCCGAGGTCGCTACTGGCGGGTCCGACTGTATAAATATTCCTTTAAAATGATTTCATACTAAGCTTTATGTGTACATTAGGTACTCATTTGTACCAAAGCAATTACAATTCATACCGTCTTACAATTGTTGCAATTTGGAAAAAAACAGCCGTGGACAGAGATCTCATGTATATTAGACTTGAATATGGCTCAAGATTATTTGTACCACTGGTACAAATGTTTGTACCTGTTTGTACCATTAGTATCACATTAGTACCATGCTAGTACAGGTTAGTACTAATGAAATTATTGTTTGTACCACCTTACAATTGATGGAATTTGGTGAAAATAGTTAAAGTTTGAAATCTGAGATAAACAAGCCCCAAAAAATGGCTCAAGATTATTTGTATCACTGATATAAACATTTGTACCGTTAGTACAAACGTTTGTACCATTAGTACCATACTAGTACTAGTTTGTACTAATGAAATTATCGTTTGTAACACCTTATAATTGATGGGATTAGGTGAAAACAATCAAAGACTGTGATCTAACATACACAACCAGGTTACTCACAACCTTTAACCAGGATCGGTTTACATTTTGGCGCGAATTTTAAACTCGAATTAATTTTTTGATTCTAAGACTTACCACTAGATGTCACATGCTACCACAAGCAACCGACCAGACTTTTACGTGTGCACAGACGACTCATATGTCATTTTTAATACTGCCACGAATATCACCGGAAACTGAATCACCTTCTATTGTAGGCTATGACATGCTACACATAATTTATTTAAATTGATATTAAACTCTTTTAAGCATAAAATTATCTCGCATTTAGATAAAAAAGATGAATTGTAATCAAAATATAATAGTCCTTAATTACTTTTATTTTTTAAATAAATTTTTTTTGAATAAAAATATTTATGATGTAATTCATTGCAGAAATATAAAATTTCAATGTCAGCACTCGACTGAATCATAAAATTTATGTTGAGAAGGAAATAGCTTTGCAAATTGATGAAATTTTGATAAAATTTGTGATTTTTTTAATGATAATTTGTAATAAGAAGAAAAATACAGTTATTGTGATGTTTTGTTTTTATTAATTGTGATGTGATTGGTGAAAGTTTGGTGAAATTGTATAATATGACTTGAGTTGCGATTTCTTAAGGAAATGTCAAATATGGCCTTGTAGAACCACTTTATTTGAAGTCAGCGCTTCACTGCGGTCGGATCAAGAGGGGGAACACAGGTTATACAGGAAACGCTATGATTCTCCAACGTGAGCAGTCTGAGTTGGACTGTAACATAAAAGTTTTTTATTTTTTGTTGAAAAATACAAATTTCATAACAAGTTTTATGCGAAAAGTTATTTTTTTTTTCCACTTTTGAAACCAAAGATAGGTATTGAAAATTTTAAAAATTTCCATTTTTTTTTAGCATCTATAATACTAATATCCAGTAGTGTGAAATTTCAACCCAAAATCAACTTTTTAAATTAAAAATATCAAAAATTCTGAAATTTTTCACTAAAAATCAACTTTTTAACCAAAACTTTCAAATAAAAGTCAACTGTTTAGAGTAAAAATATTAAATCATTGAAAAGAGTCAATCAAAAATCAACTTTTAAACCAAAAATACTAAAAATTCCCTCATAAGATCAACTTTTAAACCAAAAACATCATTCCTTTAAAATCTTTAGAGGAAATTTAGTGAAAAAGAAAAAATTCCACTTCGAGACAAGAAAAAATTCAAACCCTAAAAAAACCACCTCCCAAAAAAGTCACTTTTCTCTAAAAACCCACCAAAAATCCTTCCACAAACACAAACACAAACCAAATCCACATTTTCACTCAACGAATCCAACAACACGTCATCCACACACACATGACCCAACCACAAAAACACCAACATCCTTATTCCCTATCTCTCCCTAGACTCATTTGCAACCTCACGCAAACTGTTTGGATTGGTGGCAACAAACCGGTTTGAAGCCAGGAATTCCTGACGTCATCCAGGTGAGCGTCAGCAGGTGTATACAAGTTGGTTTGGGCGTTGGACTGGAGCAGCAAACTCGGTTTAGTCCATCATGGCAATTGCCACTTTACTCCTCTTCTTATACCTCTGTCAAGGTGAGTCAAAGAAAAAAAACAAAACTCCATCGGATCAATTCCAATGACCCCAACGCCTCGCGTTAACATTAACTTCCCCTTTATACACCCACTTTAACGTCCCAACTCAGAACCGGTGAGAAATGGCTGCACCCCGCCCATATCTTTATTTTTCAACAAAAAAGTCCCCCAAAAACAATAAACCCCCACTTTTACACCCGAAATATAACCCAAAACACACAACAAGTGATTTGTTTTGGCTTTGTCCTTCATCACTATGGAAACGCCTTCAAAATTTCACTTTGTGCCAGCGTGACAAAATGGCGCCAACTCGAATTTATATTTTTTATTTTATTTTATAAAATTTTATAAAATTTTTTTTGAAAAGAAATCACGAGGAGAATATTTTAATGGGGACGAATAATGAAACTACGATGAGTAAGGTGCCATTGTTAGTAAAGTATGTAACCACCTGCACCCACAATGCACTACGAGTGCTCGATATAAAGTAGAGAAACCAGGGTTAGACAAATTTATCTATTTCTCGTTGAATTTCGAGTCTTTTTCTTTAATTTGATTGGAAAATGTTAACATTATTCGATAAGATTTAACGTGTGATTGAAAATTGTTTTCCTCCCGGTGTGAATTCATCCATAACTATTTATAAATAAATTTTCAAATAATGATTTATGGGGAAATTGGTAAATAAGGCAAAGGTGAAATGGGATTTGAATGGGATACGGATAAAAATGATTTTTATTTTTATTAAAAAATTTTATTGAAATTGTCGATTTTTAATTGAATTTTGCGCGCAACTTGAGGTCATTGCACTCGACGTTTGATCCATGCTGACCTTAACGTGTTTGCAGACCGTTGGCTATTATTTTAAAATGTGGTAAATTTATTATCAAGTTTTGCGAGAAAATTTGTAGTAAATTTCGAAGTTAACAGCAACAAGGTCAATACTGATGGTCAATAGTATTTTTAATGTTTTATTATGGTAATATAAACTAAATTGTAAGCATGTAGTTCATGTAGGAAGGATGTGTTGCGTAAATTTTGAAAATGATTCATGTTGGTATTGAAAAATACATCTGTGGACTTAAAACCTCAAAATAAATTCAAAATATTTTAAAGAAATGTTTAGCTTAAAATGAAACAATGAATATGGAGTTGAGTTAATAATAACTTCTCATATATCACAATAAATTAATTTAAGCAGATAATTTACTGTTGCGATCCAGTGAAAGAGTTGCTAGGTCAAAGGAACGAGTTTTTTCTGTTTTTATCTTTACCAGACGTGTAATTTGAATTACAGTGATACACTGCTTAAGCTGTTTAATAATGATGTGACGAAGCTGAATTCAGAAAATTCAGATTTGCACAAATTGACGATAATTAAATTTGGTTTTAAATGGTTTTGAGTGAACGCTTTCCTTTTATAAACTGTTTTTTATAAATTTGATTTTTCTTAATTAATATTTGTTTTATAGGAGTTGGAAGTCAATTACCTATGCAAGAACAAAACTCATACAATGGGAGATCTATAGGAAGACTGCGAACGTACGCTCACAATGTTCAAGGAAATGTGTATGCTGTTGATGAGAATTCGCTTCTGATTAAAAATTTTAATTATGACGGTCAAGGAGGTAAAAAAAAATTTCTTTAATTTTTAATTTTATTTTTTTAAATATAATTTTAATTTTTAGATGCATATTTTTGGGCCGGGTCCAGCGAGCAGCCCAGTATCCAGGGATTTAAGTTGCTCAATGAAAGGGGAACGTAAGTTATGAAAATATTATTTATTGTTTTGTTTTTATTATAATAATATTTTTGTTTTGCAGTGAAGACGCCCTGAGAGCCTATAAGTCCGAGGATCTGGTTATCAAATTACCATCTGGGCGCCGTATCAGAGATATCAGGTGGCTGTGTATTTGGGATCGACAATTTACGGTTGGTTTTAAATTTGAATTTGATTTTACGATATCGGGTTTAATTAGGTTTCCTGTAATTTCAGATGAACTATGGAGATGTTTATGTACCTGCTGATTTTGAACCACCGCGGCCACAACTGTTACCGGAGTTTTCACGGTTGAGTCACGGAGTACGCTCTGGAAATATTACAGTTGTTGATTCGAAAACTGTATATATACCACAGTTTTACTATGATGGCACTGCGCCAGGTAAAAAAAATAATAAAAAATAAAGTCTGCAGTTAAAAAAAAAAAAAATTTTTTTCTCTAGAAACATATTTTATTGTTGGTGTTGGTTCGCAACCGTCGACCCAGGGATCGAGAATCCCCGATGAAAAAGGAAGGTAAATCAATATCATTCCAAATTTTACATTTATTTTAATAAATTATAATAAATTGCAGTACGCAATCTCTACAAGCGTACAACGGACAAGACTTAACTCTCAAGTTACCCGCCGAAATGACTTTCAATTCCGTACATTGGCTGGCAGTTTTTAGTTTCACTTCGAACCAAAATTTTGGTCACGTGTATTTCCCGATTGGACTTAATGTTCCACCGAATTTACAAGGCGTCCAAGGATACATGGGACCAAGCGGACCTTATTTACCGGGCTCAGCGTATGGTACAGCTGCACTCACTGGAAATAATCCACACCCAGGACTTCAATCTGGTTCTCAATTAGCACCTCAGTATGGTCAGCCTGGTTATGGACAGCCTGGATATCAACAACCCGGATATGGTCAGCCTGGATATAATGGTCAACCTGGATACAGCCAACCTGGGTATGGGCAAACGGGACAGCCGGGATTCGGACAGCCGGGATACGGACAGCCGGGATACGGACAGCCGGGGTACGGTCAGCCGACGTACGGCCAACCCGGGTATGGACAACCGGGATATGGTCAGCCTGGATATGGACAGCCTGGATTTGTAAGTTATGTTTTATTTGTTGGGGAAAACTGAGAATTAATTGTTTATTGTCTTAGGGTTCTGGAATGATGGACGATTTTCCGAATTGCGAGAACTTGCTCGGAGGGCGGCTTCAAGTGAGCTGGAAGACCCTTGGAGATCAAGTCCAGATCCGTCTTGCTGCTCAGATGGGAGATAATGATTGGGTTGCGTTTGGTGTCAGTGGTTCGCCTACTAGTAATCAGATGATCAACGGTGATGTTGCTATTGCGTTCTACGAGCGCGATACCAATAGGGTTAACGTTATCGATTACTTTGTTCAATCAAAACAAGCTGTAAGTTAAGCTAAGCTATAGTATTGGCATTATATAACTTTAAATGTAAACATCTTTTGGTTGTCATTAGTGTACTGGTAGTAGCGGAGTTTGTCCTGATACTCGTCTTGGAGGCCAAAACAATGTTCAGCTTATAAGTGGGCAACGTATCAATGGAATTACATACGCTACTTATCAAAGGCCTTTGAATGCTGGTAGATTTGTATTTATTGTTTGTATTTTGATTTATTTTATATTTGGTAATTTGTTTAATTAGGCGATGACAAAGACAGGCCTATTGCGAACTTCGGGGCCACAGTTGTGATTGCTGCTATTGGGCCGTTGAATATTAAAGAGGTAGCTTATCATGGACCGACAAAAACCGATGGTAATTTATCTTAATTAAGGTAAATTAACAGAAAACTGAGTTTGTATTGTCCGCAGGAACATTTAGAATAGAATTCAACAGATCGCCGGCTGTGCGTAATTGCCAAACTCCGCTCGGTGGTACTTACGGCCAGCCAGGTTTTGGTCAGCCAGGCTATGGGCAACCAGGATATCAGCCTGGACAACAGTATGGACAACCTGGGTACGGTCAGCCAGGATACCAGCCTCAGCCTGGACAACCTGGATATGGTCAGCCAGGCTATGGGCAACCAGGATATCAGCCTGGACAGTATGGACAACCTGGATACGGTCAGCCAGGATACCAGCCTCAGCCTGGACAGCCTGGTTATGGTCAACCAGGATACGGTCAGCCTGGACAGTATGGTCAGCCTGGACAGTTTGGTCAGCCTGGACAGTATGGTCAGCCTGGACAGTATGGACAGCCAGGGTATGGACAGCCTGGATCCGGTCAACCTGGTTATGGTCAGCCTGGATACACCCCAGGAAGCTATGGTCAAGCTGGTTATGGTCAAACTGGTTATGGGCAGCAAGCTGGCCACGGAGCATATGGTTCTCTTGGAACCCTTGGTCCATGGCAGATGCCAAGAAGAATTCAAAATACGCAAGAAATTCGTTGCCAGATGGGACCGGCCGGACCACCGGACAGGGGATACAGTTTCTACACTGGTAATTGATGATTTAACTCTTCTATTCCACGAAATAAACATTTTTTTTTGTTTTTAGGCAAGCAAACTTATGCATTGGTTTGGTGGTGCAATGATTTGATGGCACCCGAAATATGGGTGGACTATGGACAGAATTACAGGTTCTACATAGAAGGTGGCGATGACAGCACAAATCCAGATAAATACAATCCGTTTTACATTACTGATGATCCCGATGGAGGTTATATAAACAAACCAGAAGAGCAAAGACGAGTATGATTATAATAAATTTACTTGAAATATAAGAAAATTTACAATTATTATTTTGCAGAATTTCGTAGTGTATGCAGGACTCTCTGATGATGCTCGGGGATATCGAAAACCAAGTGCAGGTATGAGCGACATTTTTACGTGGAATGACTTGTTTTAAAGTATTATATAATTCCTAGCTGGAAGATACTGTGAATGGAAACTGAGAGATTACCAGGATTCAAATAAAGCTCTTCTTGCATCGACTTTCGAAGAATACAGAAATTACTTTACGTTAGATTGCGAACCGGGACAGACAACGCCACTCATGTTTACACCTCGGGCCGATATGCCAAGAATGATTTATTATCAGGTAATTTTATTTTTCTTAATTTTAAATAATTTGAAAAATTATAAATACTTTTTTTTCTCTCTTAGTCTTTTACAAAACCGCATATGGGATTCCGCATCATCGTCAACACTCAAACGTGGGGCATTGGAACAGCGGCAATGCCATGTCAGCTAACAGTTATCACTTTGGTCTTGATTCTGACTCTGCTCTTCAGCCGTGCGTAACTGTGACATGTAGATAAAACAGTTGGAAATTTAATTTCAACTCAATTTTTATCGAAATCGAAATCCATTATCGAAATCCGTCCTATAAAAGAGAAAATTGTCTGAAAAAAAAATTAAAAAAAAAAAAAGTAAATGAACAAAAAATGAAAAAAGGGGTTTACACATTTAAATCACAGGATCAAATCCTAAAAATGTACAGACAATTACAGTAGTAAGCTAAAAGCTTGGGTATGTACTTCGAAAGGAAATATTTTTGACATTTGAAATGTATACAAGTCAATTGTTATAGCTGGAAAACAAATCAGGTCGACAAGTTTTAGAATCTCACTTTACATACAATTATGTAAGAAATTTATTTTTTGTTTCTGTTTTTAGAAAATGGATCTTTTGGAAATTTTTTTTACCATTTTTCACAGTGTCGTCATATATAAATTATAATAAACCAGGTTTTTACTTTTTTGTTTAAACTTTCATTCCTTGATCACTTTTGTCTTTATAAATGTCACCCATTTGCTATTACTATATTGCATTTGTAAGATCTGTATTTTATTATAAAAAATTAAAAGTTTTTACTATATTAACAATTGTGGTGCTAAATTGTTGTAAATAAGACTATTTTTGGAGGGAATTGAGTCTGGAGTTGAGTTTAGCAAAGATTTATTTCTTTTTTTCATTTGTTTGGAATATGATCAGAAATGTTGCATTTAAAGACAGGAAGAAAAGAAGTTTGAACAAAAATCAAATACGGCAGTTGGTGGAAGCGGATTGGGATCCACCGGACGGTGGATGGGGTTGGATGTGTGTGATAGGTTGCTTTATCACTTTTGGGTTAATTGTTGGTATGGGCCGTACGTTTGGTGTCATTTATAATGATGTTTTGGAAGCATTTCCCGGTACGAAGAACGTTGAAGTCACCATGATTCCATCGATGATTCTTGTTTTAGTTGGAGTGCTTGGTATGATATGGTTGATAATTTCACTTTTATTTAACAAATTGCATTTTTTTTCATAGGTGTAGTAGCCGGTGCTTTTTCAGTAGCATTTTCTTTTCGCAAAGTGGCTTTTGTTGGTGGTTTGCTGGCAGGAGCAGGCATTAGTCTTAATTACTTTGCTATGAACGCCATGTACATGCAGTTTTCATGTTTTATAGCCGGTAAGTTCTACCGTAAAAATTTTTTTTATTCAAATTAAATAATTGAAGATTATCAATTTATTTTTTGTTATGTTACGACAATATTAAATTTTCTTGCTCTTGCAGGTGTAGGTGCAGGATTAGCCACCAATTCATCACTCATGATAGTAGCGAAATATTTTCGTAAACGCCGAACACAAGCCATTGGACTTTCTCTAGCCGGTACGGGTGTCGGCAGTATAATTCAACCACATTTACTACAATACCTGGCTGATGAATACGGTTTTCGAGGCGCTCTCTTACTCTTTGGTGGAATACTACTCCACGTCTGCGCTGGAGCGCTTCTGTACAGAGACCCAGTGCCCAAGAAACGATTCAAAGAGTTCAATAATAAACTCGACAATGTCAGCCACGATGAAAATTTAGCGGTTTGTCATTTCTGTACTATAAAATCACACATTTATTCAACAAATTTAACTTTTTACATTTAGGATTTTCGGGAAAAAATGGAAATACAGTTTTCAAAGGAAAACAAGAAATCGAACGCTTGTTTTCTGTGGATAGAACGATATCTCTTTCTGGACTTAAATCTCTTTTACAGTCCAGTTTTCATCATTATTTGTATATCGTCAATGTTTTTAACGGTTGGATATCCAGTCGGTGTCATTTTTATCCCTCCACATGCAATTTCAGTGGGTCATTCCAAGTACTTTGGCGGAATATTACTTTCAATCACTTCTACTGGCGATTTAATAGGAAGACTTCTCGGATTCGTTTTCGACAAAGGCATAATCAACAAACGTACGGGATACATTATTTCGTACGTTGTTTTTGTAAATTAATTTGTTGGTATCAAAGGATTTGTTCGGTGTTTTTCAGATGTGCTTTTGTGAGCATTTCGTTGATTGGATTTGCGCTTTTTGAAAATTACATCGCGATGTGCTTTTGTGTTTTTTTCTACGGTTTTTTTGCCGGTTGCGCAATCATCATAGTTCCTGTTTTGTTATCGGAAATCCACGGCGCTCCGAATTTGCCATCGTCGTTGGGAATCGTTCGCTCCGTTATGGGATTTTCGGTTTTAATTGGGTCCTCGATCGGCGGATACGTCACCGACGTGACGGGATATTTTTTTGCGAGTATATTGACGTTAGGCAGTATAACTTTTATGTCCGCTGTTGTTATATGTTTTATTCCATCAAAACCAAAACAAAGACGTGAAGAATCATCACAAACAACAGCAATGTAAATATTGTTGTATCATTGACACACTGACCCACTTTCTCAAACGTAGAAATCATGAAATTAAAAACAAATAAACAAAAGATAACATTATCTCATTTGTGTTTATTTTGCACAGGTGTGTTTAACACTTTTATGTGCAAATGAAAATTTACTGTCTCAATATATGAGGAATCATAGTGCTATATTGTCGCAGTGTTAAATTGTTACACAATTTTAAGCCTATTTTTTGAGAATAATTGCAATCTTAGCATTTGAAGTTGTATGAATTATACGGGAAGCTTTTTATTACTTTTTTATTTGTTTAAAACATGACTAGTGACGCTCCTTTTAGAACCCCGCGAAGGAGTTTGAACAAATATCAGTTTCGGCAGTTGGTGGAAGCAGATTGGGATCCACCGGATGGAGGATGGGGTTGGGCGTGTGTTTTTTCTTGTTTTCTAACATTTTTTTTAATTGTTGGTATGAGCCGGACTTTTGGTGGTATTATTTACAATGATGTAATCGAAGCGTTTCCCGGCACGAAGAATGTTGATGTTTCTATAATACCGTCGATGTTACTTAGTTTAATTATGGGTCTTGGTAAGTTGGTGATTATCAGTTGATATTTTTGTTTTATTGAAATAATGTTGATTTTACAGGTGTTGTAGCTGGTGCTTTATCATTAGCATTTTCTGTTCGAAAGATAGCATTTATTGGCGGTTTGCTAGCAGGATTGGGTACTAGTGCTAATTACTTTGCTATGAGTGCTCTGTACATGCAGTTTTCATGTTTCATAGCTGGTAAGTTCAGTTTTTGTTATTTTAGAAAAATATTGGAAAGTTAGTTAACTAGATTTAAATTTCCATGCGTTTTGGTTTATTTTATGCCATAAATTTATGCAGAAAATCCTGTGAATAATTGAAAATTTTTAATTCATTTATGGATAAATTAAATCTCCTTGCTCTTAAAGGTGTAGGTGCAGGCTTAGCATGCAATGCAGGCCTTATGATAGCAGCAAAATATTTTCGTAAACATCGAACACAAGCCGTTGGCCTTTCAGTAGCCGGCACTGGTATAGGCAGTGTGATTCAACCATATTTACTACAATTTCTTGTTGATAAATACGGTTTCCGTGGCGCTTTATTAATCGTGGGTGCAATCCTCCTCCACGTCAGCGCAGGCGCACTTCTATACAGAGACCCAGTGCCCAAAAAAAGATTCGCAAAATTCAATTATAAACTCATCAATGCTAGCCACGACGAAAATTTAGCGGTTTGTAATTTCTAAATTATAAATCACAAATTTATTCACAAATTTGAATTTTTTACTTTTAGGATTTTCGAGAAAAAATAGAAAAACAATATTTAATGGATGCAGAAAAATCGAACGCTTGTTTTCGGTGGACGGAACGATATCTCTTCTTTAACCTCAATCTCTTCTATAGTCTAACTTTCGTCATTACGTGTGTATCAGGACTTCTTTTAACAGTTGGATATCCAGTTAGTGTCATTTTCATCCCTCCACACGCCATTTCTTTGGGATATTCCAAGCACGAAGGCGGTGTATTACTTTCTCTCACCGCTGCTGGCGACTTAATAGGAAGACTTCTCGGATTCATTTTCGATAAAGACATAATCAACAAACGTACGGGATACATTATTTCGTACGTTGTTTTGGTGAATTAATTTGTTGGTATAAAAAGTTGTTTATTGTTTTTCAGAAGCGGTTTGATGAGCATTTCGTTGATAGGATTTGCGGTTTTTGAAAATTACATTGCGATGTGCTTTTGTACTTTTTTCTATGGTCTTGGTGCTGGTTGTGCAATCATTCTCATTCCCGTTTTGTTGTCCGAAAACCACGGCGCTTCGAATTTGCCATCGTCATTGGGAATCGTTCGTACTCTGATGGGCGTTTCGGTTTTTATAGGTTCTACGATTTCTGGATATATCATCGATGTGACTGGAGAGTTTGTTGCGAGTATGTTGACGTTGGGTGGGGTATCGTTTTTCTCTTGCGTGCTAATATGTTTCATACCATCAAAACCAAAAAACATCCGCGATCAATCGCAAACATCTGGAATATTATAATTAATTTTGTGTAAAATTTTTGTGCGTAATAATTCTTGGTGAAATTTAAATGTCATTGTGCCATTGTGAAGTGCTACAGATTATCCGTAAATAAAAGTTTGTGTTTCTGGCCGAGAAATCAATTTCTTTTTTATTTTAAAAAAATGAGGGGACAATACTCTTAGAGAAATAGTGACCTCGATACTGTAAATTTTCAATAATTAAAAAGAGTTACCGATATGCAATTTTAAAAACTGTTTAAAAAAATTTTAAATTTTTATTAATTACGAGAGTTTTATTAAAATCCCCTTCAATAAATTACCTGCGGACGAATATTAATACTGTTAGGTTTTGCAGGGAAGCCTTCATTGATAAACCAATTGAGCTGCAGCGCGGTGAAGCCAACCAAATAGAATAAGGTGCAGGACTTTTGAAAGCCAGGAAT
This sequence comes from Stenotaenia linearis, assembly GCA_034700445.1. Classification (NCBI taxonomy): domain Eukaryota; kingdom Metazoa; phylum Arthropoda; class Chilopoda; order Geophilomorpha; family Geophilidae; genus Stenotaenia; species Stenotaenia linearis. The sequence goes on along the minus strand of JAQIXT010001190.1, from coordinate 5,699 downwards.
CAATATAATACGAAGTCGCACTTGTAGTTCACAGTACAATTATGGCAAAACTGATTTTCTAAAACAAAACGATTTAATTTCACGATTGTTACAAAAAGAAAATATTGTTTCATTCGAAACAGTGTTTAGGTGTGAAACGATGACAATCAGTTAAACCTAATTTTACACTTACAGATTAGATAGTGTTAAACGAATTTAATCCAGTGGATTTAAAATGTTGAATGAACAACTTGTGCGTGCAAGTACCGAAACAAGTTTAACATTTACTGAAAAAGAAAAAAGCCAAGAGAAAGACCTTGCTTTTCATCTAAACAAAAGTCAGTTACGCCAATTGGTAGAAGCAGATTGGGTTCCACCAGACGGGGGCTGGGGTTGGATGTGTGTTATTGGTTGTTTTTTGGCTTTCGGTTTAATAGTTGCCATGAGCAGAACTTTTGGTATAATTTACAACGACGTTCGAGAAGCATTTCCCGAGTCATTACACACCCAAGTCGCCATGATCCCTGCAATGATTATAACCTTAGTCGTGGGACTCGGTGCTGTCGGTGGTGCTTTGACAATTGCGTTTAACGTTCGCAATGTGGCATTTATCGGTGGCTTGTTTGCGGGAACTGGTGTCAGTCTTAATTTTTTTGCTATGAATGTTTATTACATGCTGTTTTGTTATGTTCTTGCTGGTAAGTTTCTTTTTCCGCATAAAATATAAATAAAGATAAATCAAGATTTACAAAAATTTAAAACTGTACATTATTTTTTACAAATTAAATGCTTGTAAATCTGATTGTTCTTGAAATGTCTTTTTATAGGTATTGGTGCTGGTTTGGCGTGTAATCCAGCTCTTATGACAGTAGCGAAGTATTTCCGTAAAAAACGTACGCAAGCGGTTGGGTTTTCGTTAGCTGGAACTGGTGTTGGTGCTATTGTTCAACCGCCATTGTTGCAGCTTTTGGTTGATGTGTATGGATTTCGAGGTGCGTTATTGCTACAGGGAGGATTGCTTTTTCATGTTTGTGCTGGAGCATTGCTGCTTAGAGATCCAGTGACTAAAAAGAAAATGAAGAAATTAAAAGAAAAACTTGCCAATAATGCGGTATTATTTTACAGTGGACGCTGCTTGTTATTATTAAAAATTGTTTATTGTTATTTCCGACTGATTTGTGCCAATTTTCGGAAAGTTTTTACTGATTTTTGCACTCAAATAAAGCGGCGCCCACTGTACTTCAATTAAAATCATAAAAATCATAAAAATTTATCATTCTTTATTTTAAATTAGGAATTTCGACAAGCAATAAGAACTCGATATTCAGTTACAAGCCAACAAAAAACCAATGCTTGTTTCAAATGGGTAGAAAATCATCTTTATCTCGACTTAACGCTCTTATATCAAGCCAAGTTCATCGTCGTGCTTTTCTCCGTCTTTTTCTTAACCATAGGTTACCCGCAAACTTTAACATTCATCCCACCACATGCTGTATCTTTAAATTACACAAAAATAGAAGGAGGATTACTAATATCAATTTGTTCAGGTGGAGATTTGATTGGAAGATTTATAAACGGCTTTATTTTTGACAGAAATTTAGTCGGCAAGCAAACAGGATTTATTGTTTCGTGAGTTTTTATTTAAAAATCTAATTTTTTTTTTTTGGAAAAAAGATTTTTTAATTTTATTTACAGAACTCTCATAGTGAGCATCTCGATTGTAGGAATGGCTTTGTTAACAAATTACATAGCTATGGCTGTGTGTTTAATATTGTACGGTTATTTCGCTGGTTGTGCATTCATTCTCATCCCCGTAATTTTATCTGAAAATCACGGCGCTCCGAAATTAGCATCGTCGTTGGGAATTGCTCGTAGTTGTATGGGGATTTCGGCCTTCGTCGGTCCGCTGCTCGGTGGTTATATTGTCGACGTAACAGGGAGTTTTGTAGCGACTTTATTGACTTTCGGTGCCATTAATGTTTTAGCTTCACTAGTTATGTTTTATATGATACCCGTTCGAGCAAAAATTCGGAATTTATGGGCGAAATGTTGTCGAAAATCATAAATAATGTATTTTGTGTCGCGGTTTAGAGAAATAAATTAAAATTGAAGAAGTTTTTGCTCTTTTTTAATTGAGAAATTAAGAATCGGTTTTTGAAAATTGTTTAAAGCGTTGTGAAATAGAAAATTAAAAAATTAATAACGCGGTCACAACGGGAGACGAAAGGAAAACCGATCAATGAAAGCACGTACCGTTGGTTATGAACGCCAGCAACAGCTTGCCTGGCGCTTGGCTCTGATCGATCACGTGGCAGCATTTGTGCGCATTGCTATTCGCTAAGCTCTGTGTCACTAAGTTGGTAATCTAAAAGACTTGGAGTGTGTGATTTATTTGGTCTGAGAGGAAAAGAAAGGTTTTTAAGGTGGTGTGATAGAAAATAGAATGTGTAGTAGTTTTTTTTTTTGAGGAATTTAGTATTGATTAATTTTTATAAGGTGTGTTGTGTGTAGCAAAATTTGTACAGGTATTTAAATGTTAAATCTGCAGGAGGTGGAGTGAATTTATTATTTATAAAGAAATATTGGTTAGTACTATTGAATAGCCTAGATAAAAAATAATTTTTGCAATCCCTCAATTAATATTCAGAATTTACTGATTAAAGGTGAAATTTGTGATGAAATTTGTTGAGAAATTTAAATTTACAGTGAAGTTTGTGCTAACATTTGAAATTTCTATAAAATTTTTATTAAAATTTTAATTTTCAAAGCAATTTTTGCTAAAAGAGCCACAAATTTTCAAGTAATTTTGCAAAATTTAAATTTCCATCCAATTTCAGCAAAAATATCAAATTTCTATAAATTTAAGTTGCTGCCATTCAAATTTCCATCAATAATTTTCATGCACTTTTGCAAAATTTTCAAATTTTCATGCACTTTTGCAAAATTTCCAAAATTCCATGCAATTTCCGCATTAATTTCAAAATCTCCACGCAATTTCTATTCAAACTTCAATTCTCCAATCATTATCCTCCATTTTCAAGCATCAACTAAAATCTTAGCTAAACTACTAACAAAATCCAAAACATCAATTTCCAATCCCCATCCACACCAAATTTTTAACATCAATACCTTCTTTCAAGCACTCATTAGCATGATGACATTTTAATAACTGCGCACTCACGCACTGCAACTGCTGTGTTGGTTGGCGCCTCACGTCCCTCTTTCTCCCTCCCCCATCACAACCACCGTGAAATCCAAGCGCACTGAGGCGAGCAACAGAACGAAGGGCGGAGACTGAATCCTTCCACAATGACGAGCGCTCTCATACCATCCAACAGCGTGAACCGAGCCGCTGCCGCTGCTTTCCATCACACTTCATACCCTCATCGCAGCTCGTCGATGCTCGAATTCGCGAGCCCGAACTTCGATTACGAACTCAGTGTCGCCAACTACACTGGTCGTGCCGGCAATTTAGTCGCTTGTTACCCGACAAGTGCCGAAGGAAACGAGAATTTCAACCTGGCCGCATGGGAGCCGCAAATGATGTACCCGTATCAGCCGAACTGTGAATTCGGAGGAATTTTCGCAGGCGGAACGGCCGGAGCAGCCGTTCGACAGAATCAACTGATGCATCAACGGTACGGTCATAACGGGAAAGTGGCGAACGGTGATGGAACTCATCATCATCACCATCACACGCCGAGTAAGTCGAAACCGCGGCGTCGAGTTGCGAGCGTTGCTCAACGTCGTGCGGCTAATATTCGCGAGCGTCGTCGGATGTATAATTTGAACGAGGGATTTGACGTTTTACGCAAAAAGATTCCAACTTTCGCGTACGAGAAACGTCTTTCGAGAATCGAGACGCTGAGACTTGCCATCACGTACATCGTATTCATGACGGAGGTGTTGCAGGAAAAACACTCGCGAAACGACCCCATTTTTGCAAGCGATGCCAACGGTCATGCTCAACAGTGGTCTGGACAAGGAATGACTGCTCACGGACTTACAGGTTGAATTAGAAATTAGTTATAATGTTAGATGTAAATTGAATTTTTAATTTTTTATGCATATTTTTTTGCATGGTTATTTCGATTTTTAATATAAATGTATTGTAATTTAAGCGTAAATTGTAATAAAATCCAACTGTTAGAATGATGTTTATTTCAATTTAGTCTTTTATCTAATTTGAGTCTCAAATAAGATGCAGAAAAATCGCCCGTTTAAGAATGCTGTGTAGTAGGCTTTCCGGCACGGCCTCTAATCGACAGTTGAGGTTTGCAGTGCAGCATTTAGCGTGATTTAATTCTATATTGTAGCTCATTAAAAACTAAAATGTTACTACGATTTGTTTATTAAAGATGTTCGTCTGGAAATGGGTCGAATCTTCTCCAAATCGAATACGAGTTGACAATTTAAGATTAAATTCAGTGAATTTACCGTTATTAAAATGAAATTTAACGATTTTATCAGAAAATTCGTTAAATTTCGATACTGCATTTTCGCGTTTATTGAATGCGGCGGCATTTCATGCTTTTTCACGCCTTTTAAACTCAGGTTGCACTTAAAGGCAGCGTTTATTCGCTAAACCGTAGTACTGTAAATACAGATGAGTTGAATATTAAATCACTTATACCAATCTGCATTGTGGAGCTTCGTACTACACTAACCCAGCATAAATCCAGACACGCTGCTACTAAAAGAGAAGAAATAGGTGATGAGAATCAATTGGGCGAGAAAACGAGCTCTTTGCGTGGTACATCTCCCAATAAGAAACTTAACATCAATACAAGACTAGATTTAATCCTTATTTGATTTGATTACAAGGACAGACGTTATACATTACTCTATACTTTAACGTAAAATCCGCTTTTACTAGCCTAACTCCATCATAACCCCCATTTTCCCAATAAAATCACAAAGCTCTAGATGAACCATTTCAAAATTCTGCATCGCAATTCAACTCAAATTTGATCATCAATATCCTTAATTCAACTTTAACCCATTTTATAATCCACGAAAATCAAAACAAGTCTTGCTCGTGTTAAACCATCAAGTGTGTCAAAACATTCCGCCCCTATCACGTGCGACGCCGACCGGACATCAAGCTTACGCAGTTGATAAGGCGTTGTTGACCCTCGTCGAGTGTCAGGCAAACAAGGGGCGGCTCGTGCAGCTGTGTGAACAATGGCGACCGCCCTTTTCTCCCAGGAAGGCACGCCCATTAAAATCTTGTTTCGCGCTTATTAAGCGGATTGCGCACGCGCTTTTTAAGCAGATCCGACTGCACGCCTACTGACAATACCCCACAGAATTAACTCCTGACCTCCCCTTATGACAACACCTCTTTCCCCCTCTCAAAATGAAAAAAGGATATTGTAGTACGGCTGTACCGCTGCACACGTGCATTTCCTCCACCCGTTACACCACTAAGTTGAAGGGAGGCTTCTGTGGTGTGGGTTGTAAAATATGGAATTAGGTCAGAAAAATGGTTAGAAATTTAATTTTAATTCGTTTTAAGTTGTGGTTTATTTGTAGGGTAAGATAATCCGCAAGTGTGGCGAAGATTTGTGTAAATTAAATCTCGTTTTGTTTGGAAATTGATAAAAATTGAATATTGGAATAAAATTTTTATTTATCTTAAAGCTGTTATGATTTAGTCCAAATAAAGTATCCAGTATTTTAAACAAGACAATCTTTTATTGCGACCATCTTGCACAACT